>JAECXJ010000321.1:0-52500 GCA_018152295.1 Drosophila carrolli
TCCATTTATTACAAGAGATGACAATTCAAGAAGGTTGGTGTTGGTCGATCTTCGCTTAACAAAACCATGCTGACACGGTGATATAAGCGAGGAACATAAATGTTGCAAATGAGAAGTGATAATACGTTCAAATGCTTTAGGAATTGCCGACAATTTGGAAATACCTCTATAATTCTTGGCATCAGCCTTCGCACCCTTTTTATGAAGTGGAATAATAAAAGAGTCCTTCCAGATAGTAGGAAAAACTGATGATGAAATAGACAAATTAAAAAGTTTAAGAATCGGTTTACAAATGGTTGACGCACAAAACTTTCTATAGGATTTTTTTATGTAGAATCCCAAAATACTTAGATGTGCCTACAGTGTGTTCATATGTTTTAAGAACTCTATCCACACCCTTTTTCCAAGTACTGAATTCTGTTGGGTTGCCAGAAAATTCCCTTAAGCTTTTTACGATGTCTGGTACCCTATCCAAACCTTCGAGGTTAGCTCGATTTTTATAGGAAATTTCCTGATTTGGAACCTGTGCAAAATCGAATCCTGTGTTTTGAGCTTGTTGTAATAGGATCGGTAATTGTTCAGCAATTATTTGTCTGACTGTTTCTTGTAACTCTAGTGCTGCCATATTGTCTCTGTGTTCCTGATGTAATTCCTGTCTATGAATTTGTCTTTGATTTGGAACTATGTTAGTTTGATGTTGTTCTACCTGATTTAACTGATTATTTTGAAGTTGTTTTGGCTGAGGTTGAGGTGGTTCTTGAGGTTGTAAATCAATGACGGGTGGTCGTATAAGATTATGCCGATTGGCCAAAGGAGATTTTTTTCATGGGTCTGTCTTACAATAGAAATGGTTGTTAAGAATATTTTTCATGAATATTAAGTTTCAAAAAATTAATTATTATTTTTTTTTAAGATAAGGAATGACTGTTTCATTTACTCAAATTAATTTTGTAAATTTAATTTAAATTTTAATTAATTAGTAGTGAAAATGTTTAATAAAATTTAAATCACTTAAAATACTTTTATAACTTTAATTGTGTTTGTTATGGTTAAGTTTCAAAAAATTAATTATTATTTTTTTTTTAAGATAAGGAATGACTGTTTCATTTACTCAAATTAGTTTTGTAAATTTAATTTAAATTTTAATTAATTAGTAGTGAAAATGTTTAATAAAATTTAAATCACTTAAAATACTTTTATAACTTTAATTTGTTTGTTATGGTTATTAATTAAGACATGAATAAGATATGAATAAAATTTTAATAACTCAAAATAATTAAATTTAATTTTAAATTTTAGATTCACTTTAAATTTAAATGGAATTTAAATTTTAGAACTTTAACTTTAAAATTTTATTTTAAATTTTTAACTTTTTAATTTTTATTAAAATTTTTTGTTTTAGTGTAGAAAATTTTCGCTTTTATTTTTGGATTAACTTTTGATTTTGTTGCCTTCACTTATTCACTATTTCACTTAACTTAACATGATGTGGCTACACCTCCTGGTGATCCGGATGTATTTTTGTTTCCTACTGGGGATCCTGCGATTCACACAGTACTTGTAGTCCACCGATGGATCAGTAAACTTGTTTCAGGTTTTATGTTTGGGCCAACGGAGTCGCACAAAAAAAATTTTTTATTTTTTGCACTAAAAGGATCTTAATCGATTTTCCTCGCGTTGGTCCCTGTTCGGGCGCCAGTTAATTTCCAGGATAATAAAAACACAAAAATAAGTTTTGAACATTTAATTTATTCGGAGTTCAATTTGAGACTGATTTTATTCATTTAAAAATACCCTGATCTAAGCTGTAGATTGGGGCAGCGACGTCGACGTCGCGGAAGAGACCGCGGCGGTGGCCTAGTTCTGATGGAGCGGCTGAAACTGCAAGGTTTTCAGAATCGGCATTTTGGTATTGTGCTGTGGCTATTAACCGGATACGTGTGTTTATGCTATTGAACTTGGGGGTTCTTGGTGTGTTAATGTTATTGAACTTGCGGGCTCTTGACCGTTGTATTGAAATGTTGCAATGTTGCCATCGACAATGTTGTAATATTTCTCGGAAAAAATTTAGAAATATTTCTGTGATTAACTTATACAAATGCGAGAAATTCAAGGAGTCAACTCCTGCTGAAAGGCTGACCTGGGTTCAGCGAAAAAGGTTGTGCGTCAATTGTCTCAAGGCAGACCGCACCGACCAAGCGATGCATGTCTAAATATACATGCATAAAATGTAACAAAAAACACAACACATTGGTATATTTAGGTATCGGAAAATCAAATACCGAGCCAAAAACGTCCGCTGCTACGAAAAACAGTTGTGAGAATAAATACAGACTGTTAGCAACGGCTTGAGTCATAGTGCAAGGATTAAATAATCAAGAAGGAGATTTTCGCGCACTGCTCGATTCCGGATCACAAATTAATCTGATATCAGAAAGACTTGTTAAGCGGTTATCGTTGCAACTACAACCAACAAACCTTCGCATTGAGGGAGTTGGAGGTCATCCGCGAATAAGTAAAGGACGCGTTAGTGTACTAATTAAATCAAAACTTAGTGATTTTGAAACAAGAGTTGAAGCCTTTGTTCTTAATAATAATAAATAATAAAAGTATGTGATTTAAAAATCTCAAAAAATATTCGGCTCGCTGATCCACATTTCGCCAAACCAGGAAAAATTGATATATTGCTTGGCGCAGAACATCACTTTTCCGTCATAAAACCTAAACAAATTTAGTCTTATTCAGACCAAGTAAACATGAGCGCAATGCAGGAAATACAGGACGCCAGAGGAAAGATATAGCGAAAAGCAATTTTTGGAAAATCTTCAGCTTGCACAAGATGGATGAGATTCAGAATTCACAAATATGTTTTTACGGCGGATATAGAAGAAATGCTTTGGCAAGTTTGTATGAATCCAAAGGATAAATTCAACCAAACGTCAGCACAACGTCAGCTCCATTTCTTGCTACAAAAATTTTGAAAAATGGCCATTAGGATCAAATGCACTGAGAAACGAATTCTATGTTGATGACTGCCTAACTGAAGCAGACACAATTATAGATGCTACAAGGATTCAAGAAGAACTAAACAAAATCTTGCTACCTTGCGGATTTAAACTATGAAAATGGTGCTGTAATTCACACCATCTACTAAAGGAATTTTCACCTGAAGATATTGCTAGCAACATAAATCTTGGCACTGCACTGGAACATACCAGTGTAAAGACTTTGGAAATTTTTTGGAGTCCTAATGACACAAAATGGATTCCACACAAATGGAAAAGCTCAAGAACATAACACTCAAATAATTACAAAAAGAGTGGTAGCCTCTGAGTTGGGTCAAATTTTGGAACCACTTGGTCTTTTTGCTCCAGTCATAATCAGAGCAAAAATATTTTTACAAAATCTGTCAGTCCTTAAACTAGATTGGGATACAGAGATTTCAGTTTCCCTATAGGAAAGGTGGGAGGCCTTCAGACAAGACTTGCTATGTTTAAATAAAATGACTATTCCGAGACACATTTATGATGGAAAAATACCTCATAAGCAAAAACTACACATATTTGTGGATGCTTCTGAAAAAGCGTTTGGTACTGTTGCTTATATAAGAGCCACATATAGGAACAAACAAATGACTGTGCGCCTATTATGCGCTTAATCAAAAGTAGCTCCTCTTGAAAAGCAAACCCTACCACGACTGGAGTTATGTGCAGCTGTGTTAGGTGCAGAGCTTGCTGAAAAGGTGAAAAAGGATCTCACAGATTTCACAATCGTCTTATGTTGGATAAATCCAAAAGCATCGAATTTCCATACATTCGTTGCAAATAGATTGTCGAAAATACAAGATACAACCTGTCCAAATCAATGGAGACATGTGTCATCAAATCTCAACGTCGCAGATGTACTATCTAGAGGGATACCTGGATCTCAATTAAGTGCACATACGTTGTGGTTATACGGACCACTGTTTCTTCATGGACTATTTCATTGGAACGGAAAACAAAAAATGTTACATTGGAAACAGTTTCACTTGGAGATGAAATATATCGAATTAAACACGGAAATTAATTTAATCGTTTACAACGTATAATTGCATACCGTGCTTCTAGAGCTTGACGAATTAGAACAAGCTAGGCGGATAATAATACGTTGTATACAACAGGCTGATTTCACAAATGAATTGAATCACCTTCGACGTGATCCCAAACGCCTATTACCCAATAGCAGCAAGGTCGCTTCTCTTCATCTTCATTTGGACGAAAACTCTATCATAAGAGTAGGAACAAGGATGCAATGAATCCCTACTTAATCCCATATAATGATAACATCGTAAAAATGCTGCTGAAAATATGCACTGTGGTCAAAATACTTTAAAAGGTATTGCAGGACAACAGGCTCACATAATTAAAATCACTCCTATGGTTACAAAAGTAGTTATGAAATGCATTTTTAGCAGTATTTGTTTGTTTCTCCACAAAGACTGTCCATCTGGAACTTGTAGGAGATTTAAGGACTGCAGCATTCCTTGGAGCATTACAACGATTTATAAGTCGTCGCGGGAAGTGTCAGACCCTATACTGCGACAATGCAACAAATTTCGTTGGCGCCAGCAACCAATTGAAGGGGTTAAAGGAAACAATCCACTCACAGCAGGCAAAGAACTCCATAGTCCAGCTGTGCAATACGAAGGGTGTTCACTTTAAATTTATTCCACCGAGATCCCCTCACTTTGGTGGATTATGGGAAGCTGCAGTAAAGTCAGCAAAAACCACTTACTCTAATGTCAGATGATCCTAATGGCCTTACACCAGGTCTTTATTGATTGCGGAAGCATTAGTCGCTCAGCCAGACCCAGAATCACTTAGAATAAAATCGCTACCTGTACAATGGGAACTGGTGCAGCGACTCAAGCACACATTCTGGACGCAATGGTCCAGAGAATATTTAACAAGGCTGCAACAACACTCAAAACGGAAACAGGCGCATAAAAATGTAAGAGAAGGCATGATGGTTATTATGCTATGCTTCAATGGCCTATTGGATCAATAATAAAAAAAAAAATTATCCGGGTCAAGATGCATATGTGCGAGTTGCAGACGTAAAAACTACAGGAGTATTTAAAAAAACAAATCATAACCTTGCTCCACTATTCCGTCAAGAAGATCCAGGAGAAAAAAGCAAAGAAATTAATGAAGAAGATGCTGAAGAAAAGACACAGGAAGATCATGAGCCAAAAAAACGGAAAAGCCCATCCTTACCAATGATATCGATCTTGCTGCTGCTATTACCGCAGGTCCAATTAACATAACAAGGTTTGGTTCGAGACCAGGAATTTATTACGAGAAAATTGGATCTACTCGACTAGCAACTGCAAACTGGACAATCGTAGTTTACTATGATTTAAAGCCGGATATCGAGGATGTAAAGACATTTTACACGGGGACACTTAAGGTACAGTGGCTCACAGCTTAAAGTATGCACTTCAAACCCCTAACTTCAAACTTCCATAGTGTTAAAACTATTAGGCGTACTGCAACAAATGTGGTGTCAAATTAAAGATGATATTGTTTAGATTAAATTAGTGACTTCATTTATTTTCTACTTTTCATTTTATAACCAAAACATAACAAAACAATAAAATACTGCTTATTTTACCTCACAGCTTATTTTATGCAGCACCAAAAATATAAAAATATTTGGAAAGTATTTATTTTTTTGTTTTTTAGTATTTTGTGTGGTAGCCTTTAGAGTCTATTACCGCTTTAAGCCTTTTTGGCATCGAATCCACTAATTTTTTCGTCAGATCGACTGATATAATGCTCCTCTCTTGAAAAGAGCATCCTTCAGCTGGTTTTTGTTCGGAATGGAGTATTTTCGAATGTTATTCTCCAAAACTGCTCACAAATTTTCGATCACGTTTAGATCTGGAGATTGAGACGGCGGAATCATCACATAGGGACAGTTGTAGCTCAGCCAAGACTGCACAATACCCGCCTTGTGCTTTGGATCAATGTAATGATAAAAACGGAAATTTGACCTTATTCCCAGATCCTCCGCACTTTGCAACAAATTGTCCTTGAGAATATTGAGATATTTCATTTTGTCCATTGTAGACTCAAAAAGTCCAGTTTTCCCGGACCAGCAGCGGACATACAGGCACAAACCATCACGTGCCCACCACCGTGCTTTACTGTGGCCTTTAAGTTCTGCTTCTGTTGCTCCGTATTAGCTTTTCGCCAAACATAAGCATTTCCGTCCGATCAAAAATTTTAAGTTTTGATTCATCTGCAAAATTACAATGTTCCAAAGTCCAAAAGTTCCAAATGTCATCAATAGGTGAGCTTTGGCATATGTTAGCCTAGACAACTTATTTTTTGGGGCATATAAATGGCCTGTATGGGTCTGTATGTCCGCTGCTGGTCCGGGAAAACTGGACTTTTTGAGTCTACAATGGACAAAATGAAATATCTCAATATTCTCAAGGACAATTTGTTGCAAGTGCGGAGGATCTGGGAATAAGGTCAAATTTCCGTTTTTATCATTACATTGATCCAAAGCACAAGGCGGGTATTGTGCAGTCTTGGCTGAGCTACAACTGTCCCTATGTGATGATTCCGCCGTCTCAATCTCCAGATCTAAACGTGATCGAAAATTTGTGAGCAGTTTTGGAGAATAACATTCGAAAATACTCCATTCCGAACAAAAACCAGCTGAAGGATGCTCTTTTCAAAGAGAGGAGCATTATATCAGTCGATCTGACGAAAAATTAGTGGATTCGATGCCAAAAAGGCTTAAAGCGGTAATAGACTCTAAAGGCTACCACACAAAATACTAAAAACAAAAAAATAAATACTTTCCAAATATTTTTATATTTTTGGTGCTGCATAAAATAAGCTGTGAGGTAGAAATAAGCAGTATTTTATTGTTTTGTTATGTTTTGGTTATAAAATGAAAAAGTAGAAAATAAATGAAGTCACTAATTTAATCTAAACAATATCATCTTTAATTTGACACCACATTTGTTGCAGTACGCCTAATAGTTTTAACACTATGGAAGTTTGAAGTTAGGGGTTTGAAGTGCATACTTTAAGCTGTGAGCCACTGTAGGTCAAATGTGTTCACATATACATCCAGTCCAAGCATGTGCTGCTGTATATAATCATTTTCAACACGTTTATGAAGATGCTCCACATGTCAAGCGTACGTCGTCCCTTGGACATTGTTGGAAATATTGTCAACAGCTTATTTGGCGTATTAGACACAGAGTATGCCAAGATGATGTCATCAACTATTCAAAAAGTGAAATCGAATGAAGATTGCATTTAAGAATTAGTTAAGAATCAAACTTCAATAATTGATTCTACTATAAACATCATGAAACGAGATGAAGCTACCAACGATAAAAGGATAAAAATAATAACTCAGCAAATGGAGGATATAGGTAATGCTCGTATAGATTCTCTCAAAGCCTTTCAATGGTATCCATATTGGCGGCAAATCTTCAAAGAGTTTAGACAGAGATTTCACATGTTCTGACAAACGTTCATTACAATGAAATTAGCCTATTCCTCGTTTCTCCCAAGCAACTTCGACAACATTTAAATAAACTAAAAATTCACATGCCTCAAGAAAAATGCTTCCTCTCATCAGCGATGATGTACTTCAATTATATAAGTTATTGAGGGCATAAGCAAAGGTGGTAAAGGATTATGTAATCTTTAAATTACACATTAAATTAGTAACACAGTTATTTGAAATATATATCTTGGTTCCAATACCTGTAATCATCAACAATAAAATGATTTTCCTTGATATTGAATTTCCAATCATGGCTCAACATCGAAATCAATTCATTACTATGTCATCAAGTGAATTTGATCTTTGTAATTTACTTAATGACGAAGAGTATATTTGCTCAGATAAGCAATCCATGTTCTCTATTAAAAATTAATGCGAGTTTCAAATGTTTAATAACAAATCATCGTCATTGCGCCAAACAAAAAGTTCGACGAAATCATTCTCATGGAAAAGATTAAGAACAAAAAATCAATGGATATTTTCAATTAAATCACCAATATAGTTATCAGCAGTATGTGATGATCAATTATCAACCATTACATATATCGATAATATCGGACTTTTATCATTGGATCCGAAGTGCACTCTAAGGAATACTTTTCTGAGCGTAATTGGCCATCAGGTTACCTCCTCTAGACATTGAAATTATCGTATGCTCGATTTGGCAGTCTGAATACATCTTTAACACCGCCTCCTAAAGTTTCACACTCAAATAATTCATTGAAGCTAAGTTATAATGAATTAAATGAGCTCAGTAAAGAATTTATTCCGAGAATAAAAATAACATCACCACATAAGTGCTTATGTCGCCCTAATTTTATCACTTGGGGTGATATATTTTATATATGGAGACGTTTAAAAAAGAAGTCGCATCAATTAACTTTGCCATCGCCAAAGGACATCAACTTACCAGAGAGGCCAGCGTCAATCAACTCCCCAAGAAGATATCACCAGACGCCTGTATCCGACGTACCACTTGAGTCGCTAAGCCACATGATGCCCACGGACAGCGCCAGCTCTGCCTTTGCTATGGTGGCCCCCTAGACTCTGAAAACGTGTATATAAACCCGACCTTTTACCCTAATAAAATCAGTACTCAAGCAATACTTGTGTATTCAACTACTCTGTGTTCTACGATTGAGCATCGCTGTGTCTTTGGCCCTCATACGCATGATCCCTCCGAGCTAAACCAATTTAAGTGTTGGTTTAGCAACCTAACGTAACTAGAGTATGTTCTAGGGGCAACCATTCCTATAAATAATAAATAAATAAGTGAACTTACTTAAACGGAAAGTCCCGGCCGTTAAACCCAAGTGGCCGGCAGAAATACGATCACCCGAAATGCGCCTTAGAGCCCAAAATATGAAAAAAGTAATATAGCATTTTTCTATGGTCTGTACAACTTCTCTCGCTGTTACCAGCTATATGTACGAGCATAAATATTCCAAAGTACATGGCCGCGGCCAAGCCGCTGCCTGATCGCTGCCGGCGTAAGCAGGTAGCGCAGCCTCGAGCCACTAGTTTTTAATTTACAATCAATTTAGCGATAAAACAAAGTACAAAGCGGGTCAGCTCGATGCAAAACAAAGAAATCGACTCTTCATTTGGAATCAACCCGCTTAAAAATAACTACTGATGGGAACGGGTAGTTATTTTACCACAGAAGCTTGTTGTGCGCGAACAAATGATATAACTCTTAGAATACGGCGGAATGATGAGAATTGGCTGATTATTTCATTTTTTTCATTGTATAAGTTTTAAGTGCATTTCAATACCTTGTGTTTTCGCTCTTCTAAAAAAGAAAAGTATTTTTTCACAAAGCTGGTATACATTTTCTTAAGAATAGAGGCGGTCAAGTTGGAAATATAGACGTTATTCCATTTCTTATGATTCTCCAAGTTTTTCAGGAAATTCCATTAAGGTCAAGAACCTGAACGCTTTTTCACGGAACGATAGTAATGCTTTTCTAAAAGTTTCTTACATTCCGTTTTATCTGGTCTTAACTATGACTCGTGTTGGTAAGAATCTTTAAACTCCTCAATCATCCAAAATGGTTCGACTAGTCTGTACAGCCTGATGTACAATCTTCAGTAATAAACTACAGTAGAGTCCATAAAAGTTAGAAAATTTTTTAAGTTGTTAAAATCAGATTAATTTGTTTTCAAGATCCAACAAAAATCTCCGCAGGCAAGCAGTAAAAAATTAGTTAAAAATTTGACAACAATCACAGGGCATGAGATAAAAACAAGCGATTATTGGTGCAAAAGCATTTTCAGGTCTTACTTTTCAACAGGAGACAAAGCAAGCATCAGCATGCCAAAGTTTATATAACCTTAAAACCACTATATAAAGATTTTTAACAGTCTAGGTTTAAAAACAACGAAATCATTGTATTATTAAACAATTTCAATCGTTCCTATGAAAGCTATATAATTATTGTTTTGGATTTCTATAAATGGTTATATGTCGGAGTATATCATATTTGATCGATTATTTCAAAATCAAAACTAAATTTATAAATATATGTAAGATTGGCAGCCCTATTTTATAACAGATCAGTTGTTCTGTTACATAATATTTTCTTTAGTGTTAAAAAAGCGTAAAAAGAGCTCGAGAAGGAGTAGAGTTTGAGCATCAGCAGAGGAAGGTCGCGTGTGTCTCAGTAATAGTAATGTGTAAACTTAAACATAAAACTGTATAAAAGAACTGAAATGTACAAAGAATAAAACGTTTATAATTAGTTAATAAATTAACAAAGCCAACGGAAGCCTTTCTCTACAATTTTGGGGGCTCGTCCGAGAAGAATTGACAAACGTGCAAATTGAGTGTGATAGGCGGCCAAACATCCATCAAGTTTTGGTGTCAAAAATCCATCGATCGCATTTAATTAGCAAAACTAAACGGAGAAACTAAAAAGTTATAAAATTGAAGTGATTATGAGAAAGAGAGAATAAAAACCCATCCAGAAGAGCTGAGAATTTTCATGTTGCGCAAATCCACCAAGTTTTGCAATATATTGTGAAATTCTTAAACTACAAAGCTACAAAATTTATTGCGCATTTTGCTAGCATTTTGATTGAGACGAGGAGGCAAAGTGACGCCACTGGTGTTGAAGGCGCGATTAAGACGATTGAAGACGATTGAAGGCGATATTAAAGCGCGAGTGAAGAGGCAGTTGAAAAGCAGTGCCAAATATCAGAGATGACCAACAAAATACGTGAGACGGCAAGCGGTTCGCAAGTATAATTTAATTAAAAAACCGAATTTTACATATGTTTTGCAACGTAACTTTATTGTTATAATATTATTCCCATTTAAATTTGTTTTTATTGATTAATTTAAGAGAAAAGTAAAAAGTACATATTTGTTTGGTTAAAGAACTAAAATTACATAACTTAAGTTAAGAAAATATGAATGTTAAAGAGATCACACGATTTTCTGTTGCAGAGCTTAAAGACAAGTTAAAAGAATTAAGATTACCAAGTTCAGGCCTAAAAACAGCATTACAGGAAAGACTCATCTCCTATTTTAAAGGGCA
This sequence comes from Drosophila carrolli, assembly GCA_018152295.1. Lineage (NCBI taxonomy): Eukaryota > Metazoa > Arthropoda > Insecta > Diptera > Drosophilidae > Drosophila > Drosophila carrolli. Next base: position 11,117 of record JAECXJ010000321.1, read on the forward strand.
AAATATAGACCATCAGGAAAACACAGAAAGTTCAGAGGAGTCAGTGTACGAGGAAACTGACGACGTAGGGGCAAATTCTTCTAGTACTCAACCCTTCGTCATGGCTTTCACACTAAGAGATATTGAAGATTCCCTTTCTGCATTTACTGGAAATGGTTCTCCAGATATTGATGAGTGGCTTGCAGATTTTGAGCTTAATTCTATTACAGTTGGGTGGACTGATATTCAAAAATTCATTTACGGCAGAAAGTTGGTAAAGGGAGCTGCAAAATTATTCTTGGGTAGCCAACGAGGAATAAATGATTGGGATGCACTAAAAGAAACTCTAAAAAATGAATTTGGAGAAAAGCTTACCGCAAAACAGTTTCTCGAAAATAGAAAGAAAACCCAGTAAAAGGTCTGATAGAATACCTCTACAGTATGACTGCGTTGGCAAATCAGTCGAATTTGGACGAAGAAAGTATTATAGAATACATAGTGGAGGGTATACCAGACTCGAAGCAAAATAAAAGTTGTTTGTACCAGGCGTCCACTCTTAAGGAGAGAAGAAGATTTGCGCGGGGGGTTTAAACCGAAGATGAAGTTTGACAGTTCTGTAGTTAAAACTAACGAAGATGGCAGACGTTGCTTTAAGTGTGGTGGCAGCAATCATATTGCAAAGGATTGTAAGGAAGTAGGTATAAAATGTTTTGAATGCAATCAGTTTGGTCGGTCACAAGGCAAATCAATGCGGTACTAAGGAAGCTCGTAAGAAAGTGAAAAATTAAAACTCAAACATTCAGCAGCTGTCACAGATAACTTTCAACAGAGCGTTTAAAAACATTCACATTGGTGACAACCAGATTACGGCGTTATTCGATTCTGGCAGCGATATTTGTACCATATGCGAGACAGCTTACACTCGCATCTACCCTGATATTCTCAAACCTGATATTAAGGAGCTAATTGAAATAGGTGGCAAGAAGATATACACTCTAGGTTCGTTCTCAGTTGCGGCAAAGTTAGATGATGCTGACGTTGATATGTGCTTTAATGTAGTGCGTGACAAGGATATCCTTTATTAATGTGTTATCGGTAGCGATGTCCTTAATACAGTAACCGCAACAGTTGGAGCAAAAGGAGTCGTTTTCCACGCAGTTCATCCAGAAGACATTGGCCATATGTCTGATCACACCTTAGGTAGAGATAAAAATACTCCAAACCATGACATAGATCTCACTCAATATAGTGACAATCAAAATTTGGCTGTGGATGCGTCTTCCACAGCCATTTCAGACTTGGTAGGAACTTTCCATCAGTTAATGGCATCAAACTTCATTGAAAACAATGTTCCAGATTTAGATCTGCTTCACTTCAGCAACGACATAAGATCAGTAGTAGTTGGGTTCATTCAAAATTACAAGCCATTAAAGCCAGAGTCAAGCCCAGTATAAATGAAAATACTCCTCACAGATGAAGTCCCAGTCTATCAGAGACCTAGGCGTTTACCGTTCGAAGAAACTGAGAAAGACAAGCAGATCAGGGATTGGCTTAAGGAAGGAATTATTCGCCAAAGTGTTTCTGAATACGCCTCACCCATAGTGTTGGTTGCTAAAAAGGATTGTACCAAAAGACTCTGTTGCGACTACCGCAAATTGAATCAGAAAATAATTCGCGATAATTTCCCCATGGCCTTGATCGACGATGTTTTACATAAGCTTCAGAAGGGAAAAGTATTTACAACGTTGGACTTATCAAACGGATGTTTCCATGTCCCCGTGCAGGAAAGCTCTCGAAAATACACCGCGTTCGTCACCCAAAGCGGTCAGTACGAGTTCTGCTTCGTACCATTCGGAATTTCCAATTCCCCTGCAGTGTTCATGCGATACATTTTTGCAGTGCTCAGGCCATTGATTGAAGACGGTACACTAATCCTGTACATGGATGATTTGATTATTCCATCAAAAGACGAACAGGAGGGCTTAGAGAAATTAAAGAAAGTTTTAGATGTCACAACGTGTTCAGGTCTGCGTATAAAGTGGGAAAAGTGTCAGATTTTACAGAAGAGGGTCCAATTCCTGGGCTATATAGTCGAAAACAAAACTATCCAACCATCAGCAGAGAAGACTTGTGCAGTCGAAAATTTCACAGTCCCGCGAGACAAAAAAGGAGTTCAACGGTATCTTGGCCTAACATCCTATTTCCGAAAGTTTGTGAAAGACTTCGCCATTATTGCCAGACCTTTGTCGAACTTGCTTAGGATGAACACTTCCTTTAAGATGGGAGAGGAAGAGTTAGCATCGTTTAATCAATTAAAATCATCCTTGTCTAGTTCGCCTGTACTGAAGTTATTCGATCAAAAGAGTACTACAGAAGTCCATTGTGATGCAAGCATGTACGGATATGGAGCAGTTCTTCTTCAAAAGGATTCAGCTGATCCAGAATTTCACCCAGTAGAGTACATGAGCCGCAAGACAACAGATGCCGAGGAGAAATATCCTTCTTATGAGCTAGAAGTAGAGGATCTACTTGCTGGGAAGAAAGGTTAAGATCGTCACAGACTGCAATGCGTTTGCTATGACCATGCGGAAGAATGATGTTCCAGTGAAAGTATCTCGTTGGGCCATGTTTTTACAAGATTTTAAGTACGTAATAGAGCACAGGCCAGGAACATACTTCGGCGTACATACCTTGTTGCTCCAAGATTCAGTCAGACATCGAATTCTACAGGCTCAACGTCAGGATGAATGGATAAAAGCCATTTGTAAGGTCCTGCAAAAAAATACCTATGACGACTTTTATCTGAAGCATGAAGTTCTTCACAAGGATCCTATAAAAGAGCTTATAGTAATCCCATCAGCCATGGAGAACGAAATAATCAACACAGCTCACCGACAAGAACACTTTGGCGTCAAAAGGACAATCGACTCGGTGCAGCGCGATTATTACATCCCATATTTAGAGAAGAAGGCTCAAACTATCGTGAAGTCCTGTATTGAGTGCGTAGTTGGCGAGGCTAAGTACGGGAAAAAAGAGGGCTTCTTAAACGCGATAAATAAGGCAGACAACCCGTTACAGACCTATCATATTGACCACATTGGCTCCATGGATATGACAAAAAAAAGTACAAACATGTTTTAGTAGTCGTCGACGCTTTCTCTAAATTTGTGTGGCTTTACCCCACTAAAAGTACTGGCGCTGACGATCGAAAAAGTAGGAGATGATGAAGGTCCAAATAAAACAAACACTGTCGCTGAATATATGAAGTTGTGGTCATCCTCATTCGGGTCGAATGAATTGTCAGGATAGCCGAATATAGGATTGGCAGCCATATTTTATAACAGATCAGTTGTTCTGTTACATAACATTTTCTTTAGTGTTAAAAAAGCGTAAAAACAGCTCGAGAAGGAGTAGAGATTGAGCATCAGCAGAAGAAGGTAGCGTGTGTCTCAGTAATAGTAAACTTAAACATACAACTGTATAAAATAACTGAAATGTACGAAGAATAAAACGTATATAATTAGTTAATAAAGTAACGAAGCCAACGGAAGCCTTTCTCTACATATATATTAATCTCCACGTCAAACGGTGCAGACGTTTAAAATTGATGATTATAGTTGCCCTGAAGACGGTTGCCGAAGTGCAACCAAATATATTGGAAAAAATATTAAAAACATAAAATATTAAACATACATCAAAGGCCGCCAACAAACAAAATAAAATATATATATTATATATGTATACGATGGATGCACTTCGAGCAGTACAAACAAGTGGCCCAACGACACCAAGCACGTGCTTGTTACGCGCGGGGCCCTATTTTCAATTTGGGCAAAAACTGCGAGTTCGCGAGGAAAATACATAAAACAAATAGAGGCAAGACACAAATAAAAATGAAAGGCACAACTAAGAGTAAAGCAAATGAGTTAAAATATTAGTTTTTAATAACGGAATAGAAGTTGAAATGCAAATTAAATAATAGAGGTTGTTATAATTATTGCATAGAACGCGAAAGGGCTCGTGTAGACAAAAATTTGATGTACATCGTGGGAGGAAAATAATTTCGTGTTAGTCTAGCAGGAACATTGAAAGTTAGGCGGTTTACAAGTTCTGCAGAATCAATATCACCTCTTATAAGATTATGCATAAAAATAGTACCAAGCATTTTTCTACGATTTACAAGTGTAGGTAAATTAAGCAACAGTAATCTACTTCGGTAGAAAGGTAGCCTTACGTTTTGATCCCAGTTCAAACTACGAAGGGCAAATAGAAGAAATTTTTTTTGTACCGACTCAATACGGTCAATGTGCACTTGATATTGTGGACTCCAAACCGACGAACAATATTCCAAAATAGGACGGACAAGGGAGGTAAATAATAATTTGGTCGTATAAGGGTCATCAAATTCTTTTGACCAACGCTTTATAAAGCCAAGAACACTCATGGCTTTATTTACAGTGGACATTATGTGGCAGTCAATTTTAAGTTTAGGGTCCAGAAGAACACCTAAATCGTTAACTGAATATATACGGTCGAGTGACGTATTTTCAAGAAAATAACTAATAAACGTAGGAGTACCCCTATAAAAAGTCATAACGTTGCATTTAAGGTAGTTCAACTTTAAAAGGTTGTACTCACACCATTCATGAAAACAATCAATATCTGACTGTAAGTTAAATCCCGACGCTATATCATTATATGATAAACAAAACTTAACATCATCAGCATACATTAGTACACGAGAATGTGTTATGATAGAGGGAAGATCGTTGATAAACAAAGTAAACAGCAAAGGGCCCAGATGACTTCCCTGAGGGACTCCAGATGTCACGTAGATCAATTTTGAAACAGAATTCTTGAATATAACCCTCTGAGTCCTACCATTCAAATAACTTGAAATCCAAGTTAATAGATTACCAGGAAACCCAAGCAGATCTAATTTGAATAAGAGAAGAGAGTGGTTGACGGAGTGAAAGGCCTTACTAAAATCTGTATATGGGGTGTGTCTGCTTTGGATAGCAACCATTCCACAATAAGTTTACCCTAGACAACAACCTTTTTGAGCTGATTTAGACGAACGACGCAATGCAAGGACGATATGAAGAAGTAAAGAAGAAAGGCGAGAAGTAAGAGAGATAAAAGACGAACGACGAGAAGACGACGGGAAGACGACGAGAAATGGCAGAGTTGAGTTCGAGCCTTTGAAGAGAACGGTCCTAAGACGTTGGCCAAAAGCGAAAAAGACGAGTAAAATTCTAATTTACCAATGTTAATTTCTTTATATTATACTTAACTAAATCTAAACTAAAAATCCCACATTTGGGAGCTCGTGCGGGAATAAGTAAAATAAGTTAAAAAGTAAAACCGAAGCCAAGTGCGATGTGAACCAGCAAAAAACAACGAAGTGAAAAACAAAAAAAAAAATTGCGAAAACACGAAATTACACACATAATTTAAAACAATAATTCGACGCCTTAAAATTTAATTTTTCACCACCATGAGTTGTTTAAATGCTTTCATAAGTGAAAATTTGCGCAATAGCAAGAGGGAGAACATTGTAGCCCTTCACAAGTACGTGTTTGAGAGCGTGGGTGATAGAAGCAACCGCCAACGACTTCGAAATTTTTCAGGTTTCGATTTCGACGAAACTCGGCAAATTACTTAGCAAAAGAAAGGTATGTGCAGGAAAATCTAAACGAACGCGATCTGGCTTCAATTTGCAATGTGTTGAACATAAGCTGCAACGTAGACGACGTCGGACTCCATATATTTCGCAATTTGGTGCAAAATAAACTCCTCGCATACAATCAAATTGATTCCTCAGACGACGAAGATGAAAATGACGATGTATTTGTAAACGGAAGATCCACACGAACCGACGAGTTTGTTGCAGAACAAAACGAAATGCAAAATGCGCCTAATTTCGTCAAAATTTGGCAACGAAGTGGCATCACCAAGATTTTCTTTTAGTTTTCGCGACATGGAATATTCGATTCGCACCTTTGACGGTACAAACTCAATTTCCGTCGAGTCGTGGTTAACTGAATTCGAAGACCAAGCCGTAATAATGTGCTGGAATGACGTTCAGAAGTTGATATTTGCGAAAAAATCGCTGAGAGGAACTGATAAATTGTTCATTATGAGTGAAAGAGGTCTGAGCACCTGGAATGCGCTAAAAATTGCTCTCTTAAATGAGTTTAAAACTATTGTGAACAGCAAACAAATCCACGAGCAGTTGAGCAAAAGCAAACGCGCAAAGGGCGAGTGTTGTTTCGCATACTTGTACCGAATGAAGGATCTGGCAATTTGTGGAGACATTTGTGAATCGGTTTTGATACAGTACGTAATTGATGGCATAGACGATTACTCAATTGACAAAACTCTCCTATACGGTGCCCGAAATATTACTGAATTCAAAGAGAAGATGAAATGTTAAGTCATTAAAAATGAGCAAGAGAAAGGGTACGACCGTGAGAAGCCAAAGCGAAACGACGATGCGCTTTATAGCAAGAAAGTGGCAACACCTAACAAGAATTTTAAAAAAGAGGTTTCTAATTATAACTGTGGCGAAAAAGGACACCTGTCCAATAATTGCAAGAACAAAGAGCGCGGTACTAAATGTTTTAAGTGTAACCAGTACGGACATATTTTGCGCAATTGTAAAGAAAACGAAAAAACGGAGAGCAACAAAGTGAACACCCACTCGACGGTCTAAAAGTAATTTTACAAGCAAAGAAGTTGTTCTCGCTAACGAAAAGTGCGTAGCTCTGTTCGAGACCGGAAGCAAATTCAACTTGTTTACGACGTCCGAGACTGCAAAACTGTAGTGTGGCTCTAATTGGTTTCGGTAGCGAGCGCGACGCAACCAAAATAAATCCAATTGGACATTTCAGAGAGACCATTCTCATCGATAATAACGAGTTCGAGTTGGATTTCTACGTTGTTCCCATCGGTTGCATGGATTTCCAATTGATTGTCGGCGAAAAAATTTGTTTGTATGCTGAAATTATTTTCAACCGCGACGGTTTGCAAGTGCCTAAGATGCCGAGTCAGGTAGAAGAAAGTGATTTTAAAAACGTTATGAAAATCAACGTCGCAGAGAATGACAATGTACTTAATATTAACGAGCAAGCAAGTATGTTTGCCAAAAACGAAGTACGCAAAATCATAAGCAACTACAAACCACTTCACCTGAAGACCACCAAAAACGAGATGCGCATTATACTGAAGGACGAGACCCCAATATTTGCCAGACCAAGACGTTTGCTATTTGCTGAGACGCGTTTGGTAGAGGAGCAGGTTGACGAATGGCTTCAAACTGGTATCATAGAAGTGTCTGACTCCGAGTTCACAAGCCCAGTGGTAATGATCAAAAAGCGTGATGGCTCTCCAAGACTTTGCATCGATTTTCGTAGGATCAATAAGGTAATCGTTTAAGATCATTTCCCCTTGCCTTTAATCGACGACCAGCTGGACAGACTCCAGGATGTCAAGATTTTCCACACGATCGATTTGAAAAATGGATTTTTCATGTTCCTGTCTCAGAGCCCAGCCGAAAATACACATCCTTTGTCACTCAAAGTGGACAATATCAGTTTTTAAAGGTACCTTCTGGACTTTCAAACTCTCCTGGCGTTTTCCAGCGACATGTTAACGCAATTTTTCGTGAGCTGACTCGCAAAGGCATCGCTCTGTCTTACATCGATGACGTCATCATACCGGCTATGGATGAAGAAAGCGCATTGCTGAACCTGAGGGAGGTTATTGACACCTGTTCAGAATATGGTCTCGAGATGAATCTTAAAAAATGTCATTTTTTAAAAACGCGTGTACAGTTCCTCGGCCATATTATAGAAAACCAGAAGATTTATCCAACCCCTGAGAAAATTGATGCTGTGGCAAAATTCAAATCACCACAAACTTTAAAGCAGTTAGAAAGTTTTTTGGGTTTAACGGGATATTTCAGGAAATTCATTCAAAATTATGCCATTATTTCGAAGCTACTCACTGATTTAACAAAGAGCAACACAAAATTTATCATGGGCCCCAAAGAAGAAACGTCAGTACGAAATTTAAAGAAGATATTGACCGCAAATCCAGTTCTGAGCATCTACAACCAGAAGCTCGAGACAAAAGTGCACATAGACGCTTCCATTGACGGATTTGGAGCCATCTTTTTGCAGAAGTCCTTAGACGACGGTCAGATGCATCCGGTATACTTTATGAGTAAAAAGACAAGCGACGCTCAAAGAAAGTACAGGGTTGCCCATATTCGACGGACCCATGTTTTTTTTTTTAAAATCAAAGAAAAAAATAAAAATTTGGCGGTTGGCAATCTTAATCATTTAATTTGTTCCAAGTAGATTTGTTTACATCAATTTTTGAATATGATATCTTTCAAATGGCCGCCTCTGACGTTGATGGCGTATTGTGTCCTTTTTGCAGCATTTTCCATCGTTTTCGCCAACATTTCGGCCGGAATAGCGGCTATTTCTTCACGAATGTTGTCCTTGAGCTCTTCTAGGGTCCTTGGCTTGTTAACGTAAACCTTTGACTTCAAATATCCCCACAAGAAGAAGTCAGGCGGCGTCAAATCGGGCGAACGCGGTGGCCAGTCCAAATCACCACTTTTCGACATCAAACGGCCCGGAAACAATTTCTTCAGAAAATCGATTGTTATGCGACTTGTGTGCGGTGGAGCGCCGTCTTGAATTTTGTACGGGAACAAATGCAAATCAACGCGAATAATCCGTTGTAAAGTGGACCGAGCCATGCCCAACTGCTGAGAACGGCGTTTTTGGGATGTTCTTGGGGACCTCTCAACACTGGCTCGTACGGCAGCGATATTCTCGTCCGATCGCCTTGGTCGACTTTTATTTGGCCTCTTCGGATTAGAAAGAGCCTCACCAGTCGTAAATTTTTCGTATAAACGCTTAATGGTGTTCTTAGAAGGCGCACTTTTCACATTTTTAATTTTTTAAAAGCACGTTGAGTTTCCACAATTGACTTGTTCTGTTGAATGTAAATTTCAACTATTTCAGAGCGCTCGCGTGGCGTGTATTGTTCCATGGCAAAAATCTGCTTGGACTGACGCTTCAAACGCGGTATGTCATTAAGCGATCTGGCATCTCTGTCAAAAGTTATGGCGTCGTCAGATGGGTCCGTCGAATATGGGCAACCCTGTACACAAGTTACGAGCTTGACATTCTTGCAGTCATCGAAGCACTCACAAAGTTTAAAGTATATCTGTTAGGCATCCACTTTAAAATCATTACCGACTGTAACGCCTTCACAAAAACTTTGGAGAAGCAAAATCTTTGCACACGTGTCGCTCGCTGGGTCCTATTTTTACAGGAATACGATTATGAGGTAGGGCATCGATCCGGAACTCGTATGAAACATGTCGACGCCCTCAGCCGTTACCCAATCATGACAATAGTTGACCAAAGTATTTCGATAGGTATTCGATAGGTATGTATTTACATTGTACACAGTTGCAATTGCCCGGCAAAGATAAATCCGTTCAAAGAAAGCTATTCGCTATACCCGCTACTCGTGTTGTGCAATCATTTAGACTTCAATACACATAATACTATTTAAGAATGTATGTGTTTAGCCAATATAAGTATGTATGTTTAATATTTCATAAACACAGCTGCTGGTGCAGGACAAAAGCTTCCTGCGCTAAAGCTGGTGCTGATGCTCGTGCTGTAAAGCTGCCAGCACTAAGAGATCGCCGAATTCAAATTGATAATTTAAACTTTTTGTCCTTTAAGTTAAGTTTAAGTTTTTTAGCTGAGTAACGGGTATCTAATAGTCGAGGCACTTGACTATAGCGTTCTCTCTTGTTTATTATTAAACTGGGCACAGACGGCATTGAACCCCTCATTGAGTTGTTTAAAAGCTCCTAAGATATTCAATAGGCTGTCTCGAGTCTGCTTCATAAAGCCGCTCATCTCAACTACCATTTCCTTGCAGGACCCACATGAGACCAGAAGTAAGATCAATGAAATCTTTAACTCAATCGCAGAGCCAGGAAAAAATAAAAGGGTCTTTAGTAGAAGACGCAAGAGCAAAATTTTTCTTAGAATAACCAAGAGCCATTGTAAGTTTAAAGCAAAAAAAAGAGAGGGAGTAAAAGAGTTTAAGCAAGTATAGAAGGCGTAAATTACACTAACAAAGATAGGAGATTAAGGCAGGCTTGACTTTGAAGTCCAAAATAAATTTTTTTTTTGCAGTTTCGGATACATACATGTTTTAATTTTACTCTCCTAAAATTTCAAGTCGAAATCTCTTGAATTACGAAAGTTATAGGCCGTTTGGTGGACCGGTGTCAAGCGCGTTGCCATTATAGTGAAAATTTTCAAACGCGTTTTTCTCGAAACCATGTTTTCCGAGTTGGCGGAAGTCGTACAAGCCGCAAAAATTGAGCAATCGTCATGAAATTTTTTATACATGTTCCTCAGAAGTATGTGCATGGTATAGACTAGGATCTTTTGAAAATATTAAAAATTGTTTATTTAAAAAATAATGAGTAACGAAAAATGAGGAAAAACCGATTTTTTTCAAAAGCTCATAATTTTTGCATTTTTTATGTTTTTTCAATTATCCTAGTTCAAGCCATGCGAGCAAGTGTACAGATTAAGAATATATTCGTTTTTTGCGTTTCAGATTATTTCTTAAATTTATTAAAAATCCGCCATGAGGACGAGTTTTTCGCGGACATGCCGCCATTGTTGGGTACTCCCCTCCCCTTCGCTTGGATCGCACTCAAAAAATTGTGTAGCTTCAATAAACTGTACCTACAACTGGCTAAAATTTTATTCCCACATCTACCATACTTTCCAAGAAATAAATTCCAGAAAAAAATCAGGTTTTGGGCGCCAACAAGGTGCAAGCCTGCCTTAATCAAATCTAATAGAAATGTTAAAATAACTATAAACACATGCCCGTTTACTGGGAGATCTATTTAAAAACACTCGCACAAAATCACTAAAAAAATACAAAAACTCAGAGCACAAAAGTAAACACAACTGTTCACAAGCGAAGCTAATTCGAAGTTTAATATAATACTACGGAGTGTATGCATATATGTTTAAAAACAATGAAGCTTTAAGAAATCTCAATTTTTTCCGATGATAGGAATATCTATGGTAGCAGGATCGTCTAATCCTTCCGTTTGAAAATTTGTATCCAAATAAACTTGCTCTGCGTAAGAAAACGTAAATCTTTATGCTAAATTTCTAGCTCTTATAGTTTCCGAGATCTCGACGTTCATATGGACGGGCAGACGGACATGCCGACTCTGCTATTGATCCGGATCAAGAATATATACACTTTATAACAGGGGTGCTCAGCCCATTAGCACCCGGGTCACATTGTCACAAAGTATGTTTGCGCTCAACGGAAAACGCTTTATTCTACCTTTTACATAATCTCCAGCAAGTGGTTTTACTTTTCGAGTAATGGGTATAATAAAATTGGGTCCCAAATCCATAGATGTGGTGAAATAGTAAATTCGTTTTTCAAAAAAAAAAATATTTCTCTTCACATGCCAGATAACATTTGTTGCCGTAAGCCTGGTGTTCTATTACCAATATTATACTTTTATAAACAAGAAGGGACTATTATTTAAAAGGTTAAAAGTGTGCGCCATCCAACTAGTACTGGATTCATATTTATAACTCCATTAATTTTAAAGCGGATGAAATTCTCAACTAAAGAAGAAGATAAAAATTAAATTAAATTTTATCTTCTTCTTTAGTTGTATATTTCATCCGCTTTTGACAGCTTAAAAAAGTATTACTAACAATTTATATGCTTACAGCACGAATTTAGTTAATAACTTTTTGGTTTATATTTTGTTTTAATTTGAAGGGTGCGCGGAATAACTTAAATAATATATGATTAATATATGATAATATCAAAACTCTAGCACTCCACCCGCGAACGCAAAAAGACAGCCACACAAAGTCCGCAAGTTTGATTCATTAATCGAGAAACCACTGCAAAGTCCCATTGGTATGTACTGTACAAAGTAAGAGTGAGTGAGAGCACTAGCTGTTAATACATTTACTTACATTCACTGAAAGTTGTCCATGTAAACGTGCACTCATTTTTAGAGTGATTAGTTCACTCAGTATCCTGTCCGAGAGTAAGGAAAATTTAGTAGTACCTTAAAAAATCAATTTTTTGATCAATTAACTACCCATTCCACTGTTTTAAGAATATACTTGACTTTAAGTCGAGGCAATTTTATGGCCTAATACAGCCCATTCTATTTGCTGCACTTTTTATATTTTCTGTTACAAGAAATAAAATACATACAATAAATATTGAATTGGCATCAATTGAAATAAACTGTAAGAGACTCTTCCTTTTGTACAATCACATAACACTGGCTAATAAATAAAAATAGTGCCTTAAATCAAGTACAGCTATTTAAAAGGGGTGATCTTAAGATTTATTTAGCTAGTAAACTATAACGGGAAATCGTAGTCCTTTTAATTGATAAATTATTGGAAATATTTGGTATGAAAGCAATTTTCTCTTTTTTATCACCAGTAAAAACACGACTTCGATAAGTTATGTTTAAAGAGTTTTTCTTGAAAATTAAATTTTTTATCAGCATAAGGATATGTAACGTAACGCCTAGAGAATTCTGTTGTTTAAGAAAATTGACCCTTAACATCAGTTACGTTGACCAAAAAATGTTTAAAAAATATTTATTTCCATTCATTAAAAAGTGAAAGGGAAACCGAGTAAGGAAAGGAGATGCCATTTTTTACTTTGAGCTTAAAAAATTAATAAGGGACCAATATTCATAATGTTGGTGCATCTTTGATCGTTAAGCAGAACCTGTCCTTTGCTCTTTTTGAGGACTCCGACCGCCAGAATCTTGTCGCCTTTATTCTCAACCACCTTCTGCCCGGCTGGAGACATCGGATAAGGACGATCCTTAAACACCTTGTCTCCGTCGATCAGTTTTTTTGTGCTTCTCCAAGAGAGTTGTACCTAGGCCATCCCTCTCGAAGGTGAGGAACTCCTGCTTAATCTTGTCCAGCTGTAAACTCTCTGGCTCCGAAAACTTATAGGATTCGGGATCCGCTTGCTCCTCCTCTACGTCCTCGTTCTCGGCGTAGTACTCCATATCCCTAGTGTGGATTTCTTCGGCATTTTTCACGCTTTCGGGATTGGTGTGCCCTACGCCCGTTGGAGCCAGACCGAACGCCAGCCAGAAGTCAATTCCAAAATACAGCAGGTTAATGCATTTTTTTGGCATAAAGTCTAAAATTATTTTGTAAAATTGTCAGCATTATATATGTCAAAATCAAAAAAGGAATAAAAACCGAAATATTATAAGTCTCACAATTATAATTACCTTCGCGGACAGTGCAGTGTCCAACAAGCCAGTCAGCTGCTTGGTCTGGACTCGGATTTGGGGGAACGGTCTGGGATCTTGTGGCCACTACTTTTGGGTCGCCTGGTCCTTCGTTTCCGGAAGCGATCTTTGGCCTTTTTACTTTGCAAGACACCATTCGCATTCCGGCTGACTGGTGCTCCGAGAATATTCTGTTCCTGGTCTCTAAGAACCTAGGATTATTGCTACTTGTATGAACTAAACCCCTATCGAGTCCTAGGACATTTGTTGCTTCGCGGGACTCTTGTGTGGACGCATCCTTCCCACACTCGGATATCCCAGAGCAATTTTTTGCTACGCAGTTCCAGCAGACCGCTTGGAACGGATTCCTGGCCATCGCAAGTAATTCATCCACCTGCCACTGAAATTCCTCAGCACTGTAATTCGTCGTCGTATAAAATTACGCTTCACCTTGCAGCACCCTTCCCTCAATTCGTCCACCGTAAGCACATCCATTGCATAGACGAATCTTGCGATGCTCTCTCCCAAGCCTTTTTTAATAATTTTCACAATCTGTCGATAGTGTTTTTTTTAAGGCGAGAGGTTAACTGCTACATCGCATGGACATAATCCTCCACGACTTAGTCCGGTTAACAGCACGTGCGGAGAACCTCCGGAAAAAGGCACTGGTAATGCCGCTCAACGGTGCTTCGTTCTTCCTCGCCGTCAACGGAAACCGCCCAATGCAAACCTGTCGCCTGCGGAAATTGGAAGCCCTTCGGTGCTCGATAAGCCAGTTTTGTCCACGAGCCGGAGGATATCATGGACTGCTGCTCCCCACCTGCAAGGATTCTAACGGCCTTCTATGCGGCTTTGGCGGAACTCTTGGTGTCGGTGATCTGGAGTCAACCGTGCTCGCTAACGTTGCGGTCTTCGGTACCGCTCCTTGATGGACCAGACTTGGAGCTGTGGTGCCGTCTAATCCTCCACTCGGGACGCTGCTGCTGATCCGGATGGTTTCTCTTTTGAAGCTGAGGCCACTGAGCAGCGTTTCTCCTCGTTCATCAGCTTCCTCATTTCCAGGAAACAGCCTGGGTACGGCCATTCCTGTCATCTATCTCCAATAGCTTGTTCGCTGCCCAGTTAATTTGCTTCAGAACTTGCTGTTGCGTGGGACCTATTCCTTCCCTGTGTTCACTGCGCAGTTTTTGATGAAGACGACCCAACGGAGTCCTTAGCAATCCCACTGATATACGAGGCAGTCTGGACCGGAAAAATATGTAGAAACTGTATTCCTATATAATACCCCAACCAAATCACCCAAGGTTAATAAATACTTAAGAAGAATAATAAATAGGTACCAGCAAATAATAATTGAACAGATTAGTAATCAAACATCTAATAGCAGATAAATATATATGGATCACCTATATTTAAATAATACATTGAATATATGATTCTTCCCAATATAATTCCTTTTGTTTAACCTCTTTAATTTCTTCTCTTTTCATATATATTATGGGGAGATGAAACAGGTCAACAGCCGGTGGACTCCGGGCGTATTTTTCGTCATTTTGTCCCTGAACAGGCCGTTAAGGACATTGGCTGCTGGCTGAATCCTGTTGGCTCTGTTTTGCCCTCTGCATTCTTGATCCATAAGCCGCTAGGTAGTGCAGCGCGTGTAAGTCACGTTTACACATTTAAGTATTCAACCGACATAAGAAATGAAACACCTACGTGAAACAAAAACCCAAGGATCTATGCACCAAGCAGTTTAATGAAAACTGACTCTACCCAACAAACACAAAACTATAAATATAAATAAATAAATAATTACAAATCACATAGTTCAAGTCTTTTGTGTTTATTGCACTGACACACTACAGATGCAAATCATGCCATCCGCAGGTCAATGGTCTCCATGACTGCGGTCAAGCCTCCTTGTTTTTTGCATGTGATTGGGCAACATTTAAACAATATGTGTGAATTTTTTCTTCCAAAAATATTGAAAATTGACTAAGATACAGGCAATCTTCCGCCTCGAAGAAAAGATGTTTTGCGGTGTACTCGATAACCGGTCACAGAATCATCTGAAATGCAACAATCCAATAGCATTCGTTGAAGAACAAGATTCCTTTTATTTTTTTTTCGATTTTTTAAGGCAAAACACCGATTTTCGCCTAAAACGTCGAGATATTTGTTGCTCTAAAAATAATAAATTTTCAAAAAAAAAAACTCGACAACGTTACCTGAGGAATTCAGTTGGGAACAACTGTGAAAAATTTCAAAACGATCCGTCCCATAGATTTTGCAGGATCGTGTACACCGACTTTGAAAAGGGTAAGTTTTCAGGAGAGCGCTTTAAAGTTTTGGACACCCATACAAACGAGTTAAATTACCGACGCTCAACTGCCCATAAGTTCGGAAGCTTCACTCGGATCGATCTAAAACTTTAACACTGTATTCTCAAGATGTTGAGCATTCAAAAAAAATGTTTAATACTTATTGCTGCACTGAGCGCTTTTTATCCTAATGATTGGTGCGAGAACTCCTCATACTTTTGCTTGTGCTTTGCACAATTTAGGGGTGGTGAGAAACCGAAGTTAGCTTCGAACATGATCCTCAGCAGAGCTTTGGCAGAGGCGCGGGCAGAGCAAATGAAACCTGTACATAGATTCTTACTCTATGGGGTAGGTGCACGAATTTAAAAATTCCAGCCGTTCCACAGGAATGTGTTCTGTGGGTTATATTTTCAGAAATTTTTGAAAACAAAATGTTTAAAAACGTAATGAACGTAAAAGAAAACTACACTTTGTTTTTAATTATTATTTTTTTTGTCAAATACATGTTATAATATTTCAATGATTGTTTTGTAATTGTCACAGATCATTTTTCAAATTCACTTTTTAAAAGGTTTTTAAATGATATATAAAAAAAAGTCACAATATTTGATCCCTATTTTGCAGAGCTCAAAAAAACTGTCGACCGTTTCACGTTGTCTGCAAATAAGTGTCTTTTCCTGACTCTTTACGAAAAGACTCAAAGAGCAGCCGATTTATGGGTTCTTGAATGAGCTCGCTCGCGCTCAGAGCGAAACCGTTTTGTCTATTCTGTTTTGTTCTGGTTGTTCCGAGACCGTTTTGTTGTGTTCAGTGAAGCAAATGGTCTGTTGAGTATGGATTGGTATACATTCACAGGCATAGACAAGCAAATCATTAAGCGACTGTTATGGAATATGGAATCAAAATGGAACTTGATAACAGAAATATTTTCGAGCTATGCAATTTTGTGAGAGAAGGTTCCAGTTTCCAACGTCCCACAATCGTTAAAAAGTCACAATTTTAGTATATTTTTGAGCATGTGGTATATTTTATTTTACTGACTGTGGGCACTTAAAAAACTTGTCATTAATGTTTTCTTTTAAACTATTTTAGTGGTTATACTGAAGATGGACGATTTTGGTTTAAAATAATTAAATGCATTTAAATTAATCAACCAAATTGTATAAGCTTAAACAATAAATGGAAAAAATATTTAAGCCATTTGAGTCATAAACAAAATAACGATTTTTTCCGGAAGAAAGTAAGTTTATTTCCTTTTCCTTTATAATTAGTATATTAAAACCTTTAACTTTATAAATTCACAGGTGTGTCTAACTAAAAGGTCGATATTTTGTTTCGTTACTTTTAAAAACAACATAACATAATGTAAGTGTATAATTAAAACAAACACAAAACTTTTTGAGTTACTTAAAATCTGCTTAAGTAAATAAAATTGTTATATCCATGCAGAAAGTAATATCTCTGTTTGTAACGCGTTGAATAAGACATTTCACAACCCAAAAAGTATGAACACACACCTGCTCGCCAAACTTTACGCAAACCATAAAAAAAAGAACGTTTGGACTTGATATTGATTTTTTTGTCATTATTATTATTATTGTCATAATTATACAATGGTCTTTATATATCATGTTTTAATAGAGGAGAGAAAGGAGATTTGTGCGACAGAAAAACAATTTTAAAATGATTTCTTGAAAACTGTACAGAAGTTGATAGATCCTATCCTAATTGAAAAAGTAGAAGGGTCCCTAAGTTATCATCCGGAGAGTAGTTAAACAAGAAGGGTGTAAATACCATTCACATCGGGCATTTATTTTATTTTAAAATATGATTTTGCTTACCTTTTATAAAATGTTATATTTTTATTAATTACAGATCTATTTTCATTAAGATAGCAGTAAAAGTGGTTGGACTAAAGGGTGCCAAGACTTCTGGCATCGAACAGTGGTTCGTCTTGTATGGAGCCGCGGCCATAAATACTTTTAGTTGTTATATTGTTACAAAATTTTCCCCAATATTAAAAAAAATATATAAATATATCTTATAAAAAATGGGCCTATCGTACGTCTATATGATATAGCTGCTATAGGAACTATCGGTTATAAATACAAATTTTGTATGAACATTTTTTTATTTTTAAAAATATGTTATCAAACTTGATCTGCGTACACATGATTTAGGACGAGTGTGAAAGTTTCAGATCGCTAGCTTTTAAACTGAGCTCCAAACTTCCTAACTTTAAAAACACCAACGTTATGGCTTTTCCGATCGTTCAGTTATATGGCAGCTATATGATATCGCCCGATCCGGCTCGTTCCGACTTATATACTACCTGCAACAGAAAGACAACTTTTGGGAAAGTTTCAAGCAGATAGCTTTAAAACTGAGGGACTAGTTTGCGTAGAAACGGATGGTCGGACGGACAGACGGACGGACAGACGGACATAGCTAGATCGACTCTCCTGGTGATGCTGATCAAGAATATATATACTTTATAGGGTCGGAGATGTCTCCTTCACTGCGTTGCACACTTTTGACCAAAATTATAATACCCTCTGCAAGGGTATAAAAATGTGTACAAGTGGTACAAACTCTTCCAAGATGGCCGGGAAGATGCCAATGACCAGCAATTTCGGAACAAACTTCGCTGACACACGACTCATACCCAAAACGTTTGAAAAAATTTAATGGCACGAGCCAAGCGATATACCGACATCTTCAGCAACTTCTCTGATAGTGATTCGACGATTTTCCAAAACAATTTTCGTCACTGCTTGAACGTTTTCATCAGTTGACGTGCTTGGGCGTCCAGAGCGAGGCTGGTCATTGGCATCTTCCCGGCCATCTTGGAAGAGTTTGTACCACTTGTACACATTTTTTTTACTCAGAACAGTTTCACCGTATGCCACTGTCAACATTTCAAGTGTTTCAGAGCACTTAATTTTATTTTTTACACAAAATTTGATGCAAATCCTTTGATCCATATTTTTCGATAGCATAAAATCGCCGAGCTCGCAAAATAACTTGTAACTTTACGCCTCTCACAACCAAACAAAAGAGGATGTTCCATTGAAACTTGGTACAGATGTTAGGGAAGAGTGTACCAATATAACAAAACAAAAAAATCGATAATCGAAAATATGTTGCCCGCGAAATTTGAAAAGTCACCTTACTTTTTGAACACACCTCGTATGCATAAATGGCCGAACAGCTAGGGTCTAAAGTTAGATTTTGAAATTTTTTTTGGGGTGTACGCAGAGATATGCGAGTGAGTGTAACTGACAAATAAAAGCGGTAAGCAATCACAAAAGACGAACACAAAGTTAGAGACACAAAAGACGACACAGGCGCTCCACTTCAGCGCGCTGGCAAAATGTGACCTTGAAAAAATAAGATTGTCGTGTTAGCATATTCACGATTACAAAAAACATCCGCAATATTCCGCATCTAACTTTAACGATTTTAAAACTCTGATAAAGATAAAACAACAATAATCCTATTAGAGAATCGTGTGAAAACACAACTAAAACTATAGTTAAAAAAATTTAAGACACAAAGGTACAAACAAATGGGTTTCACATATGTATCTTGTTAGTTTTTTGTTAATTTCATATCAAGTTAGTATAAATTAATTTCATAAAGTAAAATAAATACCTTGAGCTTAAAAATCCATTAAAGTAAACTAGAAAGGAAAGCTAACTTCGGGCGGAGCCGAAGTTGATCTACCCTTGCAGAATATTCTGTAAATTATATTGGTTGGCGAAAAATAAAACCAATAAAAAATCCCAACTTTCACTACAAAAACACCAAAGTTATGGCATTTCCAATCGTTCAGTTATATGGCAGCTATAGGATATAGTCAGCCGATCCTTATGGTAGATCGGATTGATTGGCCAAAAATAAAACCCATAGAAATCCCAACTTCCTAACTTTACAAACAAAGTAATGGCATTTCCGATCAATCAGTTATATGGCGGCTATAGGATATAGTCGCCCGATCCAGCTCGTTCCGACTTATATACTACTTGCAATAGAAAGACAACTTTTGGGAAAGTTTCAAGCAGATAGCTTTAAAACTGAGGGACTAGTTTGCGTAGAAACGGACGGACGGACGTGGACTAGATCGACTCTCCTGGTCATGCTGATCCTTTACTTCGTTGCAAACTTTTGACTGAAATTATAATACCCTCTGCAAGGGTATAATAAATACATTACAATTGAAGTGCGCTTTTGCTTTCAAATATTTCACCAGAGCTCCGATGCGCTGTTGAAATTAACAAATGAAAATCATGATTTTGATTCTATTTTAAGAAAGTACTGTTAGGTTTCCAGCGAAAACCGGTTTGCTAATTGAATATTTATTTGGACATTTGAGAGAAAAATTGTGTAAATTGAGTTTAAATATTTTCTAATAGTTTTCTTTGATTTTTGGCCTCTGACAGAACCATTGCATGTGCATTGGTTCCAACATTGATATTTTTTTGTATTTAATAATTTATGTACGTTCACCATAGAATTCTATATTTATATAAAAAAAGCCTATTTTTTGTAAACGTGATTTTAGACAGTTTTTTTTTTACGTAATTATCTACGATGTTAGGAGCAATTAATGAAAATTTGATTAACTTTGTTGTTTTCGAAAAAGTATGCGTAAGTTTCGCTGGCCTAATGATGCTTTTACACTTAAAAAAAGGTTGTATAGTGCACAATTATATAGATCACAATGTTATAAATTAGTACGTACGCTTAATTTTTTTTTAACTCAATTTGTTTTTTTGTAATTAATAAAAGTAGCAAAAGAAAAAAGCAAAAACAATAGCTACAACCGAAATCATAGTGCTTCTTTAGAGGACACTCCATAAAATGTTTATTTTTTATACCTGTCATCCTTAAAGTAAAAGAGCGTATATTGTATTCGTTTAAGGATCAGCCGATTTGATCTAGCCATGTTCGTCTGTCCGTATGAACTTCAAGATCTCAGAAACTGTAAGAGTTAGAGATTCTGCACAGCGGATAATTCTGTAGGCACATGGTATAGACAAACTGTATTAACTGTACTGATTAAGGGGGTATATACCTTTTTCTTTTTAAAAAAATAAAATTTTTTTATCAAAACAACTTCTTGAGAACATTTCCCCAAATTTTCATAGATTTGAGCAGTAGTTACAGCGTTCCTAGCCGCGCGTCTCCTCCCCGCCCAAACGCAAACTTGAAACTTTAAACGCGAATATCTCGAAATGGTGTTTTTCAAAAAATGATTTTGCGGTGATATGGCGAAAAACTACTGAACCGATTTACTTCAAATTTTTTTTTAAATGTTATAATTGAATTTAATTAGTTCTTGAACGATCGTTTTTTCATGTAAAAATATCGCCGAAATATATAGTTTTGTAAGAATTTTAGCGTCCAAAAACGTAATTTTTTGCATTAAACGTTCCCGTATGCACAAACAAAAAAATTTTAAAAACTTTCGTTCAAGTACAGGATACTTCTTTAAATTAATTAACTATTTTTATTTTTTCGGTATCAGATGACCCGTTTGTCCTGGGGAACTATCACCGCTAGGCTCTTAAAAAAAAGGCATTTAAGGGAAACAGCCACACCTTAAAAACTATTAAATATTTTTTCAAAATTTTTTGCATATACATTGTCAACAATCTAAACTTTCAGAAAATATAATCATTAATTTAATAAAAACAATAGATACATACATAAAAAATCCAAACTTTCCTATTTTTTTCGACAAAAAAGGTATATACCTCTTTAAAATCTATCCACACAAAAGGACAATTATTTAAAAAGGTATTGGATAATTAAGTATTAATTTTGATGTCCCTGCGTATTTAAAAAACAGAGTACACTGTAGCTAAGAGAGCGGAGGACTTATTTAAAAATGTTAAGGCAAATCAAATTTTTTGTTTTATTAAAAGCTGTTCGACTAAATACATAAAGATCCATTTCTAGAGTGGATATAAACCTTTGGCTTCCCAAAGTTGACTTCCATTTTTTATTTAACTAAAAATAGTTATACCCGTTACTCGT
This sequence comes from Drosophila carrolli, assembly GCA_018152295.1. NCBI lineage: Eukaryota > Metazoa > Arthropoda > Insecta > Diptera > Drosophilidae > Drosophila > Drosophila carrolli. Next base: position 32,840 of record JAECXJ010000321.1, read on the forward strand.
AGAGTAAAAGGGTATATTGTATTCGTGCAAAAGTATGTAACAGCTAGAAGGAAGCGTTTCCGACCCTATAAAGTATATATATTCCTGATCAGGATCACTAGCCGAGTCGATCTAGCCATGTCCGTCTGTCCGTCTGTCTGTCCGTCTGTCTGTCTGTCTGTCTGTCCGTATGAACGCTGAGATCTCGGAAACTATAAAAGCTAGAAGATTGGCATTTTGCATGTAGATTTTAGAAGTTCCTACGCAGCGCAAGTTTGTTTCAAAATGGTGCCACGCCTCCTTTAACACAATCGCTTATATACGATTTTAAAAATTTTAATATTTCGGAAAAGTAAAAATGCAGTTTTATTGTGTTTATCAATACCTATCGAAATGTAGCCATGTCCGTCTGTCCGTCTGTCTGTCCGTCTGTCTGTCTGTCTGTCTGTCCGTATGAACGCTGAGATCTCGGAAACTATAAAAGCTAGAAGATTGGCATTTTGCATGTAGATTTTAGAAGTTCCTACGCAGCGCAAGTTTGTTTCAAAATGGTGCCACGCCTCCTTTAACACAATCGCTTATATACGATTTTAAAAATTTTAATATTTCGGAAAAGTAAAAATGCAGTTTTATTGTGTTTATCAATACCTATCGAAATGTAGAAGAAATTTTTCAAATCGGACCATTCGTTAAAAAGTTATACGTGATCAAAGTTTCTATCTCCATCTCCCTCGCACTCCCTTAACCTGAGTAACGGGTATCTGATAGTCGGGGCACCCGACTATAGCGTTCTCTCTTGTTTTATTTTTGACTTTCACAAATTATTTCGTTCTGGTACAATTTTAATACAAAATACAGAAAATACTAAATTTCATGTAATGTTTTAGTCTTCATCAACATTTTAAAATCCATTTTAATCCATTCCGTAAAAGAAATTATATGTCAACATAACATCGGCAAGCCGAAGTGCAGTTATTACAAACGATTTCATTTCGATTTATCTGACTAAGTTATTGAAAACAACGAAGCTATGTATGTCGACTTTGCGCTGCATTTTGCCATCGTTTCTATGACAGCTATATGATATTGTTGTCCGATTTTGATAAAACTAAAAGCGTAATTCTGAGACAGTATGTAATTACTAAATCTCAAAGGAATATTTTGATAAATAGAAAAAACATAAATAATTTTTTCACATTTATTTTTTTTAATTTTTCGATTTTTCTATATGAGATATATGATATAAATGTCCGATTTAAATTTAATTAAAACCGTAATTCAATAATATTTAAATATTACCAAATCCCAAAAAAAAAAAAATTAAAAACAATTAATTTTTAAAATTTTTTTCGATTGTTCCTATGGGAGCTATATGATATAGTCGCCCGATCCGGCTCTTTCCGACTTATATACTACCTGCAATAAAAAGACAACTTTTGGGAAAGTTCAAGCAGATAGCTTTAAAACTGAGGGACTAGTTTTCGTAGAAACGGACGGACGGACAGATGGACAGACGGACGGACAGACGGACATGGCTAGATCGACTCTTCTGGTGTTGCTGATCAAGAATATATATACTTTATAGGATCGGAAATGTCTCCTTCACTGCGTTGCAAACTTTTGACTGAAAATATAATACCCTCTGCAAGGGTATAAAAAGTATATATGTACGTTCTTAATCAGGATCAATAAAAAGTATATACATTCTAGATCAGGATCTATAGCGATCTATAGATTAAGCGTTTCTCCTTTTATTATACCCTTGCAGTCGGGATCTGCCGACTATATCCTATAGCCGCCTTATAACTGATTGATCGGAAATGCCATAACTTTTGGTTTTTGTAAAGTTAGGAAGTTGGGACTTTTAATGAGTATTAAGAATAGATCATATGAATAATTTTGAAGAATATAATTTACAGAATATTCTGCAAGGCTATATCAACTTCGGCTCCGCCCGAAGTTAGCTTTCCTTTCTTGTTTTTTATTGATGGGATCAAGAATGGCCAGGAAAGGAAAACCTGCCGCAAACTGCTGAAAAACTGTGCATACGCGATCGATTGCGGTATTACCAGGATAACGATCATAAACATTTAGCAGCAATTGTTGGCTTGTCTGGAACTGCCTTCTCGTAATCTTTTATTTTTTCGAAAAAATGATTTTTAAGGGGTGGGCAAACGTTTTTTGTTAAAAAATCTCGTGTTTAAGCCGCCGGCAAACGTTTTTGTCAAAACTAACTATTTTTAAGAGGTGGGCAAAGGATTTTTTTTAATTCTTAAATTTCAGGAGATGGGCAAACATGGTCATCTTTTATTTTTTCGAAAAAACGATTTTTTAAGGGGTGGGCAAAAATTTTTCTGCAGGTAAATATGATCAAAACTTTTTTTTTTTTTTTTTTTTTTATACTTTATTCTTATTTATTGGATCTTCTCTATTACTTAAGAGACTAACAATAAGTTTTCAAATCTTAATCTATGTTACGTTAACTTATGTTATTGAAAAAGGGATGGGAAATCATTCCGCTGTAGACGGGAATGATAGCTTAGCCGGTTGAGTTGTCTGGCAAGCAGGTTTGGGTGATTTGATAATCTGGCTTCATATTTAATTTTTCTGGAAACAATTTCTTCTTTTACGGGATTTATATCCAGGTCTCTCTGGATGTTTGCATTGCGGATGTACCAGGGGGCTCCAGTTATTGTTCGTAGGGTCTTTGATTGTACTCTTTGAATAATTTCTATATTGCTGCTGCTTGCGTTTTCCCAGAGCTCGGAACCGTAGGTCCAGATCGGCTTTAAGCACGAGTTATACAGTAGTACTTTATATTCGAGTGGAAGGGGGAGCGGTAGTTCATGAGCCAGTGAAGGCTGCTGGCCTTTAGTTTTAAATGAGTCTTCTTTGCTTCTATATGCTTTCTCCAGGTAAGCCTCCTGTCTAGGTGTATGCCGAGATAGGTGACTTCGTCTGCTTGTGGAACCGGCTTGTTGTTTAGCGTCAGTGGTGGGCATTTCGACAAGTTTAGTGTAAATGTAATGTGCTTACACTTTTGCTCATTGACTTTGATACGCCAGTCTGCGAGCCATTTTTCTACAGCTACCAGGTGTTCTTTTAAATGGGCTGTAGCTGTTTTTGGGCATTTCGAGCGGCTGACAATGGCAGTGTCGTCAGCAAAGGTTGAGATGAGGGTCTGGCGGCTTGTTGGAATGTCTGCCGTGTAAAGGATGTACAAGATTGGTCCAAGCACACTTCCTTGGGGTACTCCAGCTTCGATGTTACGGATGGTTGAAGTAAAGGTTTTACATCTCACGGTGAAAACTCTGTTTCTGAGGTATGACTCAAGCAACTTGTGAGTGTTTTCCGGTAGGAGGGTTTTGATTTTGTATACCAGACCGTCGATCCAGACGCGATCAAATGCCTGTGATACGTCCAGAAATAAGGCACTGCAATATTGCTTGTGTTCGAAAGCCGTGCGAATTTCAGATGTTAAGCGGTTTACCTGTTCGATAGTTCCATGCTTTTCCCGAAATCCGAATTGGTGCAGAGGGATCGTTCTGTTGTTTTGAAGATGTGTTACTAGATGAACAAGAAGCAGTTTTTCAAATAGCTTTGATAGACATGGGAGCAGACTGATGGGCCGGTACGAGGAAGGCTGGGATTTGTCTTTTCCTGGCTTCGGGATCATTGTAATGACAGACTTTTTCCATTGGTCAGGAAAGTAGCCCCATTTCAATATTGAGTTAAATATAAATGCGATGCATCTGACTGCGCATGCAGGTAATTCAATTATCATTTTTGGAGAAATAAAATCGTGACCAGGAGCCTTTTTTGGGTTTATGTGTTCTTTAATAGCCTTAAGTATTGTGCTGGTTTCAAGGGTGACTGGGGAGGACGGCGACGCTAGCGAGACATTCGGTAGAGTGAATTGGTTGGATGGCGGGTGGGGCTTGAAGACGTTTTCCAAGTGATGGGCAAAGGTGTTAGCCCTTTCTTCGTCACTGCGCGCCCAGGCACCTGTTTGTGATCGAATTGGCCAATCGGGATCTATTGGTGGCTGCATGTTTGGGTGCGCTCTCCATAGTGGGAATTTATTACCCGTCGGGGATAGTTTCGCAATGTAGGCCCGTTGGGCCTGGTTCTTTTCGGTAGAGAGGGCCTTCGACAATTTTCGAGATGCTTCATTAAGTCTTTTCTTAGTAGCTGGGGACCGATGAGTCTGCCAGTCTCTGCGAAGTCTACGTTTTTCAAGTAGGAGAGACTCGATCTGGATACTTGAGCGTCCAGTTCTTAGCGGGTTTGTGGATGAGGGTTCTGGCGTAGAATGTTTGGCGGCAGAGGACATTACGTCCGTGAGGTGTTTAAGCGACTTGTCAATGTCAGATTCAGAGGAAATTTCAGGATCAAGTTCGATGTGTGCACTTACATATTTTTTGTACTTCAGCCAGTTTGGTTTGTTTGATGTTAGATGTTGGGGGCGTTCCAGAAGCTGCGGCTGTTCAGATAGACAGAGGAGAACTGGCGAATGGTCCGATGTAAGCTCTTCTAAGGTTTTTATGTTTATCAGCCTGTGCGAGACTCTTCTAATAACAGCGAAATCGATAATGTCAGGTTGTTTATTTGGATCTGTGGGCCAGTATGTAGGCCTAGCTGGTGAGACAAAGTCAAGCGCATTACCAGGAGTGATAATAGCGTTGTATAATTGGCGGCCTTTGGGGTTGATAAGACGAGATCCCCAGTGGGGATGCTTTGCGTTATAATCACCGGCAGCTATAAAGCAGCGTCCTAGTGAGTTGTAGAAATTCATAAACTCATTTTCTGCAATACTGAAGCGTGGGGGGCAATATATGGCGGATAGGGTAAGTGGGCCGCCAATTAGGTTTATACGTAGGGATGTGGCCTGCAGGTAGTTAGTAGCGAATGTCTCCAAGGGATGATGTTTTATGCGTTGTTTTATGAGTATACCGGTACCTCCGTGTGCTTTACCGTCCGGGTGGTTGGTCGCGTGGAATATATATCCGATGATATGGAAGTAGTTTTTATTAGTTAGATGGGTTTCAGAAAGTAGCATGATATCGATATTGTGGCTGTTTAGGAACTGTAGGAGTTCGTTTTTGTGCCGGGAAACGCCGTTTGCGTTCCAGAAGCATATTCTTAAGGAGTCCATTTATACAGACTTTTGTTTGATCAGCAGTTCCATTAGAAGGCTCTGGTTTCGCAGTAGTTCTTGAAGGGAACTTTGAATCGTCATCATGACGTTTGCAAGAGTAGCTAGTGTCGATTCTAGACCGCTAAGTGTTTGTGGGGGAAGAGTTTGGTTTTGCTGCGTAGAAGGTTGACTTGTTGTTTGGCCATTTTGGCTTAAGAGCGGGAAATCATTTAGGTTTGATATGGGTGGCTGTGGACGCAATGCTGCAGGTTGGGCGGTAGATGTCTGTGAGATTCCAGGGTAGCGGAGTGCGTTGGCAAAGGAGACACCAGGAGTGGTTGTTGATGGGGTGAAGATGTTTGGTTGAGCAGAGTGTTGAGCCGCGAGTGGATTACTGCGTCTCTGATTTAGGCGGCTCTTGAGTTCTTTGTAGACGGGACAGCCCCGGTAGTTGGCAGTATGATTTCCCCCACAATTACTGCATTTCCTCAGAGTAGGGTCTTCTTTGTTTCCCAGGCATGCTTCAATGCAATGCAAATCTCCACAGGCGACACAAACTGGACGCAGGGTGCAGTAGGTTCTTGTATGCCCGAACTCCTGGCAGTTTGTACACTGTACGGGGCCGTTCCGCTTATGCGGTTCCTCTACGGTGATTCTTCGGTGAAGGAGATATTGCAGATTGTAAATAGGATGCACTGCATTTTTCTTTAGAGGTTTCGTCTCTGGGGCCAGCTCAATCTTAAACAGTGGTTGGGGAATTTTATCCCTGTTCACTATGTTTACGATGTGCTTAACGTCGAAGCCATTTTCCGTGAGGCCTTCAGCTATTTCTGCTACCGCAACAGTCGATTCTATACCTTTAAGTACAACTTGTAGGCCTTTCTTACTTTTTAGTTGGTAAGTGTAGTAATTTATAAGCTCATTGTCAAGATATCTTGTTACAGAACGGAAGTTGTCTTCGTTGTTAACCTGGAGTTTTGTTTCTAATATGTTTCCTCTTTTTAGGGTATTGATATAGAAGTGGTTAGGCCCGATTACTTGTTTAAGCTTATTAATCAGATCGACACTGTTGTGTTTCCTAATATATATTGGCGGTGGCTTTACAGCTTTCATGACTTGAGGCGCCTGACCCTTGTCTTCTTCGGTCTCGCCAAGTATGGCAAATCTGTTTTCGGATGTTCGTGTGTTGCCTAAAGTTTTTGGTACTTTTGGCCAATTTGAGTTTGCGTTTTTTTGTGGACTAAGCTTTCTTTTTATTTGTACGTACCGATCGATCCCCGTCTGTACGAGAGTGTTATTCGTAAGAGGGTCAGTAGAGCAAAGTTTTACTTGTGGTGTTGAGATAGGCCACTGGGTAGCCGCAGACGTTAAAGTTGTTGTTGTCGTTGACGTTGCTGTAGTAAGAGAGGGTACAGTGCTGGTGGGCGCACAAGCCGAAGCAGTCGGTGCATCGATGAGAGAGAGGTGACGGGCATTGTGAACTCCACGACTGAGTAACGGCAGCGCTGCTTGAGCATAAAATCGCTGGTGACAGTGAGCGGGCTCTTTCGGTAGCGGTCAGTGACGTTAATTTTGTTGTTGCCTCCGATGAGTCAATTGAAATGTAAGCATTGTTCCGTGCAGAAGACAGTCGTCGTTCGTCTAGTTGTATTTGTTGCCGATCGCGACTTGGCTTCGTGGCTTTACCGGTTGCACTTGTTAATATTTTATTTGCGTTCGACATTTTTAATTGATTTGATTAGCTAGATCGGTTTTAAATTTAGTTTTAATCACAAGGAGATGTTGACCTTGGGATATGGCATTGCTGCCAGCGTCTTTTCGCTATTTTTCTATCAAAACTTAAAAGTCGAATATTTTCAAAAGTATAAATATTTTCAAAATCCTAAAAGATGGGCAAACGTGGGCAAAAGATTCTCTTGCGATTAAAAAAAAAATTTGAAAAAGTCAACTTTTATGTTTTCGAAAATGTTCGAAAAATTTCGAAGATTCCATATTTTCAAAACTAAAGGTGGGCAAAAAAAATTAAAAAGTGGGCAATCATGGGCAAAAAATGGGCAAACGATTAAGCTATTCAATTTTCGAAAATTCGATTTTAGTCGACTCAGCTTTTTTGAGCTCTAGTATTGTATATATTGTATGGTTAGTGGTTATACCCTGTTGCTGCTGCTTAATCTTCGGAGGTCACTCATTCTCCTGCTGCTGTAAGCAGTGCCGCATTTATTAGAGGTGAAACGATTTGTCTACAGCCATCGTGATCTGGCCGAATCTTCAGGAAATTTCCGCTTAAATCGGCACCACTGCTGTCGAATGTTTTTCGACCCTTTTTCATCTTTATTGTCTGAAGTTACAACAACAACCGCGCTCTTCATGGTTGCGCTCGCTCTTTCACTGTTTCAACCACATAATCAGCTCTTGCTTCGGTTGTCCCCTTTAAGCGGCATTCGCCAAGCGGTCTGCTGGGTTATATTACAGTAAATTTTGGCGCGCTCTTATCATGTTTCGCCGCTCTCCCGATGCAACAACAGCAACATTGTATGGACTTTTAGTTTTCTCCCTTGGACCTTCTACAGCATCTATTTCGGGTGGTTTTGGCTGATTGCCTCTTAAAATGACTTAAAATTGACGACCAGAAAACCATAGAAGGTAGATATCTCAATTTTTGGCGGTGTTGAAAATTTGTCCACTTTTACTACCACAGAGTCGTCAGTATAATTGTTTTCACTGCTGATTGACATCGTTGCAATAACATTTTGGACATCAAATTCTAATTCGTTAATCGAGTTTTCAAATACAGAGATGAATTCCAAACTGCTTTTTAAGGAGGTCAACTTTTTTAAGTTTTTGTCTTCCACCCCAATATTGGAGTATATTAAAAAAAACAGAATCTATAAAATGCTTACAATCACTGGTGGGAAAACAAAATTATAAATTTGTTTCAACTTTAAGGTGCAAGTGTCTTTCTTAATTTTAAAGGTGCTTCGTACGTTTGAGTCTATTTTAACATCTATCTTAACATTTTTGAATTCACGAAAAATCAATCATAACTGAGGTAAAAAGGAGAAAAGGGTTATGCTTTGGTTGAAGTAGCAAATGTCAAAAAAATGTTCACAACCTTGACGATACTTCTGCTTCTATTGCAATTCTTCATTCTATTTTGGAATCGGGGTCAGGGCAAAAGTAAAATTAATAAAAATAAAATGAATTTATAATTCCTTTGTAGAGGGTATTAATATTCAGTTAAAAGTTTAAAGAAAACGTCTCCTGATGAGCATCACAAAGAGATCTTGAACATGATTTATCCATGTTAGTTTGCCCATCGTTCCTACGCCAACTTTTCTCTTAGTTTTTAACCGATCTGGATGAAATTATTACAAAAATAGTCTATTTCGGGTAATACATAGCTGCCATTAGAACAACCGGAAATTTTTTTTTTTTAATTATAGCTTCGTTTTTTTTTAAATATACGGATACACTTCTATAGTAAACTATTTCAGACATAATTTAAAATAAAAAAAAACAAACGACTATATCAAGAATCTGCTCTAGGAACGATCACAAAATTTATCGGAATATCGACAAAGCTTATTGTTTTTGAGCATTAAAATCAAAATCGAAATGTAGAACATTTCATTTTTTGTAATTCAACGGGAACGGGAATTAAAGCTCCTCAAATTTAATTACTTAGTGTGCTGGCGTATGTTTGGGCTTGTACCACTTATGCCAGCTATAATAATAGAGCTGAAAAGCGAACAATGGACTAGCAGAGAGAGAGGTTAGCCAGCGTTCTTCATTTCTTAAATTTGCTTCAGATCGTATTGCCGTAAGGAATTTTGGGCATTTTTACTTCCTCTGAGAAGGATGAATTTCTATTTGGTAAGGAGATATCCGTATTATGGTTTTTGTGATTTTCAGCCCACCTCCCCCACGTTATCGAATTGCCGTATAGAACCATTCTCAAAGGCGGGCCTTTTTCAAAAGTTCTTCTGACATAGGCAGAACTATCGCTTACTGCTTTGGATAGACCTTTGGAAAAGATTTCTTTCTGGTTTTAGGTAACATTAGTTTTGTCGATCTAAACTTAAAATTACCTCACTTAAAAGGATTATGCAATTTTTAGTAAGAAATTAAATTAAGGTTTATTTAAGGTGCGCTCAGGTTGTTTGTCCCAAATTGAAAATTATTGACTTAGCATTACCACTGGCTTTAAGCACCAGATTGTTGATAGATATCGGTGCTGTGAAAAGTTATTAACAAGTCGGAGAAAAACTATTATATATTAAATATATTTATCATGAAGAAAAAGATTCTTAAGTCCTTTGGTCTCTAACAGGCTTAGACGGCCAATAGGGACACATGGCAGACAATGTGTGTTATGTAGAGTCATTACCATGTATGTTATCTTATAAATCTGTAATGCTTTGCTGCTATCTGAGACGAATTCGTAATCATTTGGTTCAATTTCAGCGATTTTTTTTCTGATTGTTTGCGTTGAGTATAATATTTTTCTAGTCCTTAAAACCGTCGATAGAGAAACGAGTGCATATTACACGATTGCAAATTCAAAGAATTTACATAGACATTGTTCATTTAGCTAGTACATGGATGAACCGACGGAGATGGAGGCAGCATGCCTTAAGATACTCAAGGCCATAATCAAAAAACCGAATTGATTTTTGGCCTTAAAACTGCAGGATAAAAACTTCCACAAAATTAGCACATTACGGAATGTACCGAAGCAGTTACAAATCCATGTTATACACGAATCTTAAGATGCGGCTGACTCATGAGCACATAGAAAACAATATCGTGACCTATATCGTGATTTGATATTATGATGACTGAAATTCAATTTCTTACCATTCTCTTGAAACACTAGGATATTTATACCCGTTACTCGTAGAGTAAAAAGGAATACAATATCGGGCAAAAGTATGTAACAGGTAGAAGGAAGCGTTTCCGACCCTATAAAGTATATATATTCTTGTTCAGGATCACTAGCCGAGTCGATCTAGCCATGTCCGTATGTCCGTCTGTCTGTCTGTCCGTTTGTCTGTCCGTCTGTCTGTCTGTCTGTCCGTATGAACGCTGAGATCTCGGAAACTATAAAAGCTAGAAGATTGGCATTTTGCATGTAGATTTTAGGAGTTCCTACGCAGAGCAAATTTGTTTCAAAATGGTGCCACGCCCCCTCTGACGCCCACAAGCTGTGGCCACAGTTTTGATGCTATTATGAAAATTTTAATTGATATGTATATGTTTCGTCAATACCTCGATTGGCCTAATAAAAGTTTGCCACGCCCACTCTAACGCCCAAAAACCCATTAAACGCTTAAGCCTGGCTAGCGCCTACATTTCCGCCTTTCATGGCCCGTAGCGCCATCTAACGGATTACTTTGGAACAGCTGGCCAAGGTGCTAATTCGAGCGGCGAAAAACATACAAGAAGGCATATTTATATTAAGTTGTTTAGCTGAGTAACGGGTATTTAATAGTCGAGGCACTCGACTATAGCGTTCTCCCTTGTTTTTAATGAATTTAAGGCAGGCTTGCACCTTGTGAGGTCAAAATAATCAATTTTTTTTTTGCAGTTTCGGATACATACATGTTTCAATTTTACTCTCCTAAAATTTCAAGTCCAAATCTCTGGAATTACGAAAGTTATCGTCCGTTTGGTGGACCGGTGTCAAGCGCGTTGCCATTATAGTGCAAATTTTCAAACGCGTTTTTCTCGAAACCATGTTTTCCGAGTTGGCGGAAGTCGTACAAGCCGCAAAAATTGAGCAATCGTCATGAAATTTTTTAAACATGTTCCTCAGAAGTATGTGCATGGCATAGACTAGGATCTTTTGAAAATATTAAAAATTGTTTATTTAAAAAAATAATGAGTAACGAAAAAATGAGGAAAAAACCGATTTTTTTTTCAAAAGTTCATAATTGTTGCTTTTTTTTTATGTTTTTTTCAATTATCCTAGTTCAAGCCATGCGAGCAAGTGTACAGATTAAAGAATATATTCGTTTTTTGTGTTTCAGATTATTTCTTAAGATTCCAAAAAATCCGCCATGAGGACGAATTTTTCGCGGACATGCCGCCATTTTTGGGTACTCCCCCTCCCCCTTCGCTTGGATCGCACTCAAAAAAATTGTGTAGCTTCAATAAACTGTACCCTACAACTGGCTAAAATTTTATTCCCACACCTACCATATTTTCCAAGAAATAAATTCCAGAAAAAAATCAGGTTTTGGGCTCCAACAAGGTCCAAACCTGCCTTAAAGCTATTATATGTGTAGAAACAGGAACCACATTTGCGGTGTTTTTGAAGACTCTTCTAATTTTATTGTTCACTTTGGCCAGCATAAAATTTTGTTAACGACTCTGCGGCGAACATTTTTTTTTTTAATTATTATTATTTTTCTTTTTTGCTTTTTTGGGATCTGTAGAAATAATTTGTCAATACACAAAAACAAGGTCCATCCTTGAGTGGCGTGTTTAACAAAAATTAAAAAAAAAAATATACATTTATTTTCGACTTGATGGAAGAAAATTCGGGCTTTTTGATCAAAGATGGCCTCTTCTGCTTGAGTGCTGCCTTCAAGCGGTCCAGTTGTTGGCAGTACAGGTCCGAATTGAGCGTTTGGCCATAGGGGAGCAGTTCATAGTGCATGATTCCCTGCCAATCCCACCAAACACACAGAAGATCTTTCCTGGCGGTCAATCCAGGCTTGGCCACCGTCTGGTCCGCTTCACCGATTTGCGACCACGACCGTTTGTGTCTAACGTTCTCGTAAGCGACTCACTTTTCATCGCCAGTCACCATAAGCTTAAAAAACAGGTCGATTTGGTTGCAATTCAGAAGCGTGCGTCGATACGGTCAACGATGTCAATTCATGTGGCACCAATACATCGAGCTCCTTAGTGCCTCCAAGCTTCTTAAAATGGTTTATAACGGTTTGATGACTCATGCCCAGCTCTTGACCAATGCTACGGCTGCTACTATGCCGGTATCTTTCGACCAATTCAGCGATTTTATCGCAATTTTCGACGACAGGCCTTCCTGAGCGCGGCGCATCTTCGTTCACCTCCAAACCAGAACGAAAACGTTGAAACCAACGTTGTGCGGTGGAAATGGAAACTTTATCGGGTCCATCAAGTGCACAAATTTTATTTACGTCTTGAGTTGCATTATTGCTTTTATCGTAGTAGTACTGTAAAATATGCCGTATTTTCTTTTTATTTTACTCCATTTTTGCGACGGTATAACTCACGAACGACTAAAAAGAAACAGCAATCAATCAAACACGTGTTAGCGCATGAAAAGAGCTTTCCAAAAAGGTATAGCATGACCCGATGCGAAAACTAGAACTAGAACAGCGACAACTAGCAAAAATACAGCAAGACTTTTTTAAAACCTAATATGTTGAAATTTATTTTAATTTAATTATTATGACATTATTACTTCGGGTGCTAGCAAACGCCATCTTTTTATAGATATTGCGCCCAAAAAAAGTTTCCTTTAATAAGTTAATCGTTTCGTTAACTGCATGGCATGTGCACCATTTGCTGCAATTGGGGCCGTATGTCAGCGATAATCCGCCGAATATTATATTCCAAAGCGTCAATCCAAGGTGTGAATCATCAAAGAAAATTCTTCAGCGGTATTAAATCGCACGTTCTTGGAGGCTACGCCTTAGGCCCACGACACCAGATATTGCCCTCACCTTGCTTGTTGGTACCAAAGGTCGTCCACATTACCATTTTTTAATTAAGGCACTTCGATGTAAATAATTAGTGAGCTTCATCGCTGAACAACATTTTCTTGTGAAAATCGGGGCCGTTAGCCGAAGTATTGAAAAAAAGTCAACTAAAACGTAAATAGTCAAAATATCCTCCTACAAAATTTCATACAACCATTTTTTGAATTTCTAAATAAATTCGCATTATTCGAAAGATTTATCAGTGGATCCCGCCCAAGCACTGCGCAAATCATGGTATGACTAGCTATCTCAATAGTATATTAAATTTTCAAAATGTTATACCTATTTAAACTGCAGAAACCAAGAAAAGCCAGGACTTTGCCATGAGCTATGCTGCCACGACTAGAAGATCAAAGGACAGCACCAGCGATAGCTAACGTTTAAAACCATGGAAAAGGTCCGAGTTCTTACAGTTATGTCTACATTAATAGATCATAGTCGCATAAGAGGTGATTGGCATAACTTTGTCAAGGATGTAATAGTGTAGAGTTTGTGGGTAGAATAATTTTATACATTTTTAAGATGTGTATACATCAGTTGTCTTTATTCAATTGATTCGGCTTATATCTAACAAAGTACCGCCGGCCGCATTTATGTATTTCTTATATATGAATATGCTGCTCGCTGTTGATAGCGGCTAGCTCGAGAGAGGTAGTATTTACTGGTAGTATATGTGCAGTCAAGGCATGGGAATCTGCTGACTTATGCACTTATGGTCTTCGAGGCAGAGCTGGGCTGATCGTGTTACGGTCAACTCGAACCATGCCTTGTGTTTATGTAAACACATGCAACAAAGTGTTACAGTGCGTATCCCTTAAATATTCTTGGTACAGTGGATATTGGTTATATGTGTACATACTAGATCCCGGAGATAAAATAACGTAATGAAATGAAGTTATTTTAAAGTTGAAAAAGTTTGAATATTTGGAAAAAATTAGAAATGTTTTAATTATTTATTATTATGTATACATTTTTTTTTTTTTTTTTGTTCTTATATATTCGTTAAAAATGAAAAAAAATGTATGCGATTGTTAATAATCTGTATTTACTTTCTTTAGCGTAATTTTCTATGTTATAGATTACTTCTATATTATTTATGCTATTAAAATGTATTGGCAAATTATTAGTTTTCCCAAAGACTAATTCATATGGACAATAATTGTGTGCAATAGAAGGGGTCGTGTTGAAACAGTATACAAAATATTGAAGCCAAACGTCTCAGGCAGTTTTATCAACTGATATATATGAACGTATATACTCGTTGAAAGTTCTATGACTTCTCTCTACTGTTCCAACTGTCTGGTGATGGTGACCTGTTGAAGTTAAATTTTTGTATTCTGTTCCCATGTCCGAAATAAACGTCTTCATTGGACCGTACTTTAGAATAAAATCTTCCAATCTTCATTGCAACAGTGTTTGCACTTTTATTGACAATTGGAATGGCAACTAAATATTTTGTTAAATCGCATATAAGCGTAACTGCATATTCGTTACCATTATCTGATTTTGGTAGTGGGCCAATTGTGTCTACTATCACTCTGTCGAAAGCATTTATTGGAATATCTGTGATTGTCATAGGAGTCTTTGTATGTGTTGCCACTTTTGATTTCTGGCATGCTTGACATTTTCGTATGTACTCTGTAATGTATCGAGTCATACCTTTCCAGAAGTAATGTCTTTTTACCTTGGCCAAGGTTTTGGTAATGCCTGTGTGACCTCCTTGTACTGGATCGTTGTGGAATGTAGAATTAGGGTCACCCGGTTGAGTAGCGCTACTCTCAATGACTTTAATATTTTGTTGCCCATTTTTTTGAAATTATCAATTGAAACTTTTTAGTTGGCTGATTTTATATATACCGGCTTGCATTTCAAGCCTTTGGAAGAAGAGACCTAAGTCAAGAATTCCATTGCTAAATAAATCGCTAATATTATATCTTGCAGAAATTTTTTTTCCACGTTTTAAAAAATAGGTCATATTTTTTACTTGCAAGGTCACTACTTTGCGTACCTCGTCATTATTAATGACTTCGAATACGTTGGGCTTTGAAACTTTTTCTATAGATTGCCTAGGCAATTCTATTTGTTTTTCTCCTACGCAGGATTTCTGTCTACTTTGATATCTTGTAGGGACTTTATTTATATTTCTGGTAATGTTTTTTAATTCTTCGATGGTTATTTTTGATAACGCATCTGCTACGTAATTATCTTTACCCTTTAGATACTCTACTGTGAAGTTATATTCTTCTAATTTAAGTCTCTTGCGTGTCAGTTTTGAATTAGGATTTGCCATTGAAAACAAGTACGTGAGTGGTCTGTGATCTGTTTTGACAGTAAAGTGCCTGCCATAAATATATGGTCTGAAGTATGTATGTATTGCCCAATGAATTGCTGCCAGTTCTTGTTCGGGAGTTTCCCGAATCATTGTGGGATCTGGCTGGTTGTGTGTGACTTGGTGATGGATAATAGAGGGTGGGTGAGGCGTCTACTCGCTCTCATCATCATCGTCCTCGTCGAACTCATCCATCTTGCTCTTCTTCGATGGTTTTTTCGTTGGTTTCGCGCGCTTTTTGGCTCCACCGTTGGCAGCACCACCACCGCCGCCGTTGGCTTCGAACTCCTTGACAGCCCGATCGTAATCGTCCTTGGCCTTGGCAGCCTTGGCCTCCCACTCCGACTTGTCCTTCATTGCCCTCCATAATTCGCCACCGCGCTTGGCCACCTCGGTGATTTTAATGCCGGGATTCTCTCGTTTGATCGACTCGCGGGCACTGTTGAGCCACAGCATGTAGGTGGAGAGTGGGCGTTTTGGTTTATCGGCCATTTTAGTATGTATTTGCTGATACTATTTAACAAGTGTTACAAATAGGTATTTGTGCTTAGAGCTTTTTTTTTTTTTCGCGCGGAGTCCCACCGCCTACTTACCCGCCCAACCGACCGAGGGGCGCAGCCGTGTATCGTACGGCACGATTCGCGATAAGATAGACGCGAGATAGGAAAATAAAGGTAAAGGTCCGGGGAAAAAAGTAATAGTTAGACAATATTGTGCCAATGAAGCAAGTATTAATCGTTTTAGGAGCGGCAGAGAGTTAAGATTTGATATTACAGGAAAAAATCTATTATAGTCAGAACACAATTCTCTGAAAGGCTCATGCAAGGCATAGTTAAATCTACAATGATTTAAAATTAGGGGAACATAATTTCTAGTTAATCTACTTGGCACAGAAAAGTTTAGCCGACTTAACAAGTCGGGGCAGTCAATATCACCATGTATAAGGTTATAAATAAAGATAGTACCAAGCATCGTTCTACGCTTGGCTAGGGATGGTAAATTAATCAAAAGATGTCTACTAGAATAAGAAGGTAAGATAGGCGCCGTAAAGCAAAAAGAAGGAATTTTTTTGTACAGATTCAATACGACTAATATGTATTGTGGACTCCAGACGGGAGACCCATACTCCAGAATCGGACGGACTAGCGAAATAAATAAAGTTTTAGTCAAATAAGGATCATCGAATTCTTTTGACCACCTTTTAATAAATCCAAGCACTCTTCTGGCTTTATTAACCATGGACGAAATGTGATTAGAAAATTTTAGTTTAGGGTCCAAGAGAACGCCAAGATCGTTTGCAAGAGTTATTCTATCCAAATAACTGTCACTTAACGTGTAAGTCGCGTATATCGGATTTTCCCGATAAAAAGTCATCAGCTTGCACTTGGAACCGTTTCAATTTAGTAAATTATCTCGGCACCAGTTTTGAAAATTATCTAGATCGGATTGCAAGTCTAAATGGCAGGAAATGTCCTTATACTGCAGGCACAACTTAATATCATCTGCGTACATAAGTACGCGAGAATGACTTATAATTGAGGAAAGATCGTTAATAAAAAATGTAAAAAGTAACGGACCCAGATGGCTCACTTGTGGGACACCGGAGGTAACACGGAGAATTTCAGAAATTGAATTTTTAAAAAGGACCCTTTGTGACCTGCCATTCAGATAACTTGAAATCCATTTAAGCAGATCAACCTAACAGGTCAAGTTTTTGAATAAGAAGTAAGTGATTTACAGAGTCAAATGCATTACTAAAGTCAGTGTAATGACGTCTGTTTGAAAACTACTATTGAAGCCTTTTATCACAAATGTAGTGAGCTCTAGAAGGTTTGTGATTGTGGATCTACGTTTAATAAATCCGTGTTGACAAGGAGAAATGATTGATCTGCAAATGTGCTGCAAATGAGGAGTAATAATTTTTTCAAAAAGCTTAGGAATAGCTGACAACCATAGCTCGCAAATAACTGTTGACCGTTTTTCTTCCTGCGCTCTCGTTGCGAGCACAACCGAAAAAGTTCTACTCTCTCGCTCTCGCTCTGAGCAAGAGACTCTTGCTGTCTTCATTTATGTTTTCTGTTGAGCGCTTTTCGTTGAGAAACGGTCGCAAAATGAGAGTCAGCAAAAGACCGATTGACCGAAAAACTCAATGCAAACGGTCTTCACATTTACTTTCGTTGTTGTGAAAAAGAAATAATATAATTTTTTTAATACAGAATTTTAAATTTATTTACAAATATTTTTGTTAACAAGATCCATTTTGATTCCATATTCGATATATCTGCAAAACAGACGCTTAACGAAAAAAACTCGAAAGACCTTTTGCTTAACTGAATACGACAAAACGGTCTTGGAACAACCAGAACCAAAAATAATAGAAATAAACAACCGTTTATTTATTATCTGAGCGCGAGCGAGCTCATTCAAGAACCCATAAATCGGTTGCTCTCCGAGTCTTTTCGTAAAGGGTCAGGAGAAGACACTTATTTGCAGACAACGAGAAACGGTCGACTGTTATTTGCGAGCTCTGCTGACAACTTAGAAATACCTCTGTAGTTACTGGCTTCTAACTTGTTACCTTTTTTGAAAAGAGGAATAACAAATGATTCCTTCCAAATATTTGGGAATTGGGAGGTTTCTAGAGATAAGGTAAACAACTTGTGAAGAGGTTTGCACAGGGCCTTAGCGCAATACCTAAGCACGTACCCAGGAATACCATCGGGCCCTGGCGAATAAACAGGCTTAATACGAAGAAGATCCAAAAGAAGAGAGCTTTCTGTTAAAGTGGGACAGAATATGAGCTTTGACTTGGACATGGTGTAAGAATATGGCTGTGATGAATAATCTAAAGTAGAGTAAGTCGTTTGACAAAAATTGGGCAAATAAATCGGCTATTGCCTGATCTGTGGTTGCCGTCATGTTTTCGAACGACAGCGAGGAAGGAAAAGAATTAGATTTACGCTTGGTGTTAACAAAATTATAAAACTGTTTCGGGTCCTGAGAGAACTGGACCTTACAACGGTTTAAGTAACTATTATAACACTGAGCATTAAGCACGGTAAATCTTGACCGAGCACTTAAATATCTAGTAAAAACAGAGTGAGAACCGGTATTTTTATATTTCCTAAAAAGTCTGGACTTTACATTTCTTAAGTGTGTCAACACTTTGCTAAACCAAGTTGGAAGTTGACGGATAGTACCACGGAACACAGGAATTAAAAAATGAGTTTATTGCTGTGTAAAAAACATTAACTGCATCGGACATATTATTGCATAAGTAAAGATCAGACCATTAAAGCCAGAAATAAAATTATTTAGCCTCAGAAAGTCTGCCTTGCGAAAACAATGTATTCGTTTGGATTTTTCTGATTTTTCTTCTATAACTCTACCCGTATCAAATGAAAGTTCGATTGTTGGGTGATATGGATCTTCAGGTTGCGTGAGTGGTGCTACTCTGGACACCTTCAGGATTTGATACAAACCCAAATCAAGTAGGCGACCTAATGAATTTCGAACATGGTTTACTTGAGATAAAGATATGTCAAGCAAGCCGTCAATAAAATCTTGCTGTGCTATAGGTAGTAAGACATTCGATCCATCCTCTGTGGACCAAGTAACTCCAGGTATATTAAATTTACCTAGAACTACCAACTGATCCCTATCGGAAAGCTTATCTGCAACGGACTTAATAGCGGATAGGAGATTTAAATAATCAGGAAGTTCAGACAACGGCGGAATATATGAGCAAGTTATGTATATAAAGTTACCAGGAAGCGATAACTTTACACAAATAAATTCAATGGTATTGAATTCATCAATTAAGACTCTTTTACAACCATATTATCCGGCCAAAAGTCGCCCGAGCATATGGATTCAAAAAGCTCGTTAGGGACAGTTATCTTGAAAGATGAAATGTCTCTAGCATAAGAAAACTTAAACTTCTCCACATTTACACAATTACAATCGGCTTTAGTTTTGTCTTGTATATAAGACAATAAATCAGAAGATGTTTGATCAGGGGAAAGCCGAGAAACGAAAATTTGTTTCTTTAGTGGAACCACTGAAAGGGATTTTGGTGGAGCAGACATTGTTTCTGCAAAACCAACTTGAGCCGGTTGTCCGGACTCAGTAGTCCCTTGTGGTGGTGATGCTACATTCTGAGAGATAGGTGGATCCACTAATTGTGAAACCACTACGGACAATCGGAATTAGAAGTCCCTGGTTACATGCATTCTGAAACGGATTGTTCGGATACCGAATCTTTTTTAGCAACATTTAAGGGTTTGCTGAAATCAGCTGCTGATCCGCCGGAATGCTCTGTTGTTCTTTTGATTTCGGTTGCGGGGTCTTCTCCTTTTGCTCCTTACCACCAGCGGCCTTTTTGCGCTTAGGGGACTCTTCTAATAGCTTACGACTATTAAACTGCAAGTTCAGCGGAGAGAGATATCATCAGCTCGGCGAAAAC
>JAECXJ010000321.1:57500-60000 GCA_018152295.1 Drosophila carrolli
TTGGTATGGATAATATCTTTCCAAATGGTACCCAATACCAATGCCCCCTCTGTCCCCCTATATTCCGTTAAACGATAATCAGTAAGAACTGACTTTTTACTAGGACGTAAACGATCTGGAAATAAACTTGGAAACACCAGAACTACGGGAAGAATCACAAAGTAGCCTTGGGGTGTATATTTTACAAAGCTTAAGTAACAACTTCTTAAATCGTGCTGCATCACAACAGCTGCAACAAGAATTGCTGTCATACCATCTTTGAAATACACTCTATTTCGCTATTGGCCGGATCTGGCGCAAAACTGCAAATCACACTACAGCTTAACAAACGTGGATACAGTCTGTAATCTTTAAGGAGCTGATTACTTGGCGTTCCTCTTTCTACTGCAGGTAGTATCTATTGCAGCTAGTAGTCGGTACGAGCCGGATCGGGCGACTATCAAAATTCTTTTTTGCAAAAGTGAGGAGCGGTCACGTTACGAACGAGCAAAATTTAAGTGATTTCAAAGAAAAGTAAAAAAAGGATACCCAAAGTTTTGAAAAACTATTATCATTTGTGGTTATTGTATTTCTATTTGCTGCCTTCTGAAGTTTCTTTGTCTTGGTCTCAGCTGGGCGCTGTTAAATCGAGACGCCACCTCTCTGAAATCTGAGGCGTAGAACATCGTTGTGAAGCTGTCCAATAATCTTGGCTAATCGGGCGATGCCCTCGATCAGAGGAGTGGCCTAAGGTACTACTGCGGGTACTCTTTAGGCGGCTCACAAAATGCAGTGTTACGGAATCAATACGCGACTGCTGTTAAAATACGGACCTGCTTTTGGCGCATGAATCGCAGCTCAATAATCGCATGCTAAGCGCAAAAAAATCGCCGTCGGTGGGCAGTCTATGGCAGGTTCGGGTGCCCCAACTAAAAAAATATTTATTTAAAGGCTTGCCCCAGACCTCTCATCAATGGATATTAGGACTTATATCCGTAACGAAGTCCAAATTGACGATATGGTGTTTAAACAATATAAATTCTCCTATGCATTTTACATCTTAGAAAATTGTTCAAGGGAAAAACAAAATACCATCCCCAGCTCTCACTCCATCCTCTTCCGCCCCAAAAAACTAGCCTCCACCTTTCGTGTTTCCTATTGCAACACAATATGCTTACTTAGTAAGCTGTGTTAAAGATTCATACCTCCGAAATTTTCCTGGGTAAGATTTACAGTCTTGATAGTCAGTCCAGACGGGGAGGTGGCTGTTGACTCAAATTTCTCATCTGAATTTCTTACTTTCGAAGAATGTAATAAAATCGAACTCCTAGTTATAAAATTATCGTTTCCTGGTAGATTTATTACTGGTTAATATACCCCACCTTTAACTGAGTTCCCAATTTATTCGAATCAGGTGATTCCGTTATCCAGTTCATTTCTAATAAAATGTCGGATAGGGATTAGCTTTAAGTAATAGATGATTTTAATATAGCTGGTGTTTCTTGGAATATTTTACTTCCTTTACCGCAGAATGTCTATTGACTGTTTGCTTGACGCTGCTCTATTCCAAATAAACCTTAAAAACTCTTGAAGACGTTAACAGGACTTGTGTTTTGTTTCAAATCCAGAAGGCATTTGTCTATTAGCAATATTACTTCTTACGCAAACGGAAGATGCCTATCACCCAACTCTAGACCTGAATGTAGGTGCAGGAGCGTAGTTGATTGAAAAATCGAAATATTCTGCTTTCAGAATGATTTTAATTCCTTCTTATATATGTGTGAACCATTTGACTATCCATTAATTTTCAATAAACCTCAATGGTTTAATAAAAAATTGTTACACCTAAAAATGATATGTCCAGACTTTTCAATAATGAAAAATGTGCTTATTGCAACCCTCTTTTTCTAGATACCTACGGGCTCGTTAAAATTTTTCCGTGGTTAACGCCCGGTGTTCTAAAAGCCATCTTCCTCTTTGTAGGGTCCAATTTTCACAAGATTCAAAACCATTTTATAATTATGTTAACATTAAGCGTAAATCAGCCTCCTACCCATTATCGCTATCATTTGAAAATTCTACGGCAAACACTGATCAGCCAATCAATTTTTCCCGTTTTCCGGACAACGTATTCAGATTCATCCAGTCAAAATCCATCTTAATCATATGCCCTGTCTAAGTCAAACTTAATTTTTTATCCGAGCTTAAACGGAAGCTTCCTTCTCTTTGATCTCCATAAAGTTAAACCTGTCCCTGGTCCCGACGGTGTTCCAGACTGCGTGCTTTAATACACAAATTGTTTACCTTATCTTTGGAAACTTCTCACTTCACACTAATTTGGAAGGAGTCATTTGTTATTCCCCTTCATAAGAAGTGTGATGGTCAGCTTTGTATGTGTATGGCTAAAGTCATATAGTTTTGAGAGTCACTTTGTTGTCTTATCTTATCTCTAAAACAAAAGCTCAAAAGATAAAGCCACGCTTGTGTAAAAGAACTTTTGTTAGCTGATTTATCTTAGTCA